>JAOTQJ010204160.1:0-19610 GCA_025642045.1 Solanum sejunctum
CTTCAATATACCGAGTTTGAAGCATCAAATAATCGAAAACACGAAAAAATTAAATTTTTTTTGAAAGTTACTGTAGCAACCCTAGGCTACTACAACTTGTTCAACAATTGTTTGGCTAATTTTTCTAAGTATAGAATGTTGTTGATCTTGTAAGGATATACATGTATATGTAGGCACACATGTTCCACTTGTGCCAATCAAAAACCCACACACACCTTGACCCCACATCAATTATATCCTTAAGGATCAAATTTAGAAGAAATATTGCACTTGGTCCCCAAACTTTATTAAAGAGAACCAATTAAGGACTTTTGGGGTTTAAATTACGTTACGGGTCCTAACATAGGCCATATGCATATACCTCTACATGATCGAGGCATAACTATCCATAGAAATAGGCATCTTAAACTTTTCTGTCATAATATAGTCGCATGTATAAAATAGCTACTAAGACTCTATTCAAGGGTACCGCTCTTAGTTTCCTTCTGTCGCTAGAGGAAATCACTCTATATTTATTGTTCTAATGGCATACATGACCACTTCCCATAACTCTTTCAATCTAACCTCTTCTTTTGGCTGCTAACACTCAACTTTTGTGCTCTCATAAACTCATTTGTATAAGACTTAGACTATCACGGAAACTCATCATCATTTATATATAAGCCCCAAATCAACCGAGTTACTCAGAATGATAAGGAATGCTTACATCAACCTACTCCACATTGACATCTCAAATATACTATCTAGATTCTAATAATAGTCATAGCTTAGAGCTTCACACATCTTTAGACAATCATCGGTACACATCTCAAGCCTCTTATTATCTAATGTTTCATCCCCAATTCTTTATTTCCATCTAAGGCACCTCTATCGTACTTGCTGCATCACATTTCTTGCCAGTCAACACCTTAATTTCAACCACATTCTATGGTGAAACTCTTAAGGTGAATCTCCAACTGAAACTATCACTGTTATGATACTATCTCCTATTTCACACTACTCCTCAAAATTCAAGCTTAGGGTCTAGTACTAACATGTGCATGAACCACACACTCCTCTAATATCACATTGATCTTACAACGACTAGGTAAATTTTAGAGCATAAGACCACAAAATCTCATAATAGGTATTCAATCAACATATGCCCTCCTTGTCCTCAAGCACCATTCCTCTACTCACTATACCCCCTCACCTTGCTAAGCTTTCTTACTTCAGAGTTATAAGCCTAATGTAGATCTATCACATTGGAAGTATTCTGTTACGTTATTCAACAACTATACTTCACCCTCACTAATACTATGGCATATCAACATAAACCTCTTTCTAGTCTTAAGCATGGTCTAATACATTTTGACAATAATTCTTTCTCTATACCTCATCATGAAAAATAAAGGATACTTACTACTCTTTCATCAAAACTTATGGCAATCGACTCATCACCTAATTACCTACCTAATAGGTATACAACTCTAACTACAAGCCTCAATAAATCATTATTCTCACTATTCGATCCCTTTCTTTCTATCGTCCTTATTCTCGCTCGGGAATGAAACTCTACTCAAGGTGTTATAAGACCTTACATCTTACTCTTAGGTGGTAACATTAAACTCTTTAGGTACATAAGTTTCTCTCTCCTGGGTAAAACAAGGATCAAGTTTTGAAAAGGGGGTCTAGGTACATCTAGAGTTCTCAAATGCACGGTTCATATGACTAGTCAGCTTCTCTCAAGCCTAGTGTAGTCTATCTACCATGTTGATCACTTATTCTAGAGGATATCATCAATAAGAGATTGAACATTACTGTCTTTATCACCTCATGAATAAGGCATAGTTGAAAGATTTAGAGCAACTCACGAATCAGAAGAGAGTTTTCATAGAGTTTAACTCTATTGAACTAATTTGGAACAAGAAAGAAGTGAGACAATTCCTAATGTCATATAGTGTCACGACCCAAGCCTAGGGCCTATATGTGACATGATGAATGGGAACCTGAAGGCACCCTAATCAATCCTCTTAACGTATCATTTCACATCTTTAGTCATGATAACAATAAAACAACAATAAGAGAATAGTAAAGAGAGAACATGGGGCTAAGGGACACCTTTCATATCATAAAGTATAAAAAAAGTCAAGGCTCATAGCATCATTACATAACTTGTCCAATAACACCTCTAAACATAGAATTTAACAGAGGGCAATACAAGCAACTGGGCTCACCCTCATAATCAAAGTATATAATAAAGAAAATAGAGTCTATACATAGCGTAAATCAAGAAAAGTATGTCCATAAACTTAAGGACTCACCAACTTGCTTTGAGAAATATTGCAATAGCCATGTGGAGGAGGAGGAGGATCAAGTTAGGCTCCGGTTCCTACATGGTAACATCATGTATGCATAGAGTATGTGTTAGTATGTTTGAATGTACTAAGTATGTAGGATATAATGCAACAATAGATAAGCAACATTGTCAAAATGCATAATTAAGTAATAGATGATCATATAACAATATGATATGCATGAATGATACTTGAAGTATACATGCTTATATATAGAACATCTTATATGTATAGGAATAGACTATCATCATAGACCAAGAAAGTATAAGAATAGACCATCATCATAGACCAAGAAATTTAGTACTTGGAATCTAAGGTAAACCACCTCTTAGAAGTGATTGAGTTACAAACCCCCTAAATTGGTTGATGGCTTACCACCCCCATCTAAGGTGATTGAAGTAGTAACCCCTAAATTTGTTGATGGCTTACCACCCCCATCATAGATGATTGAGGTACCAACCCCTTAATTGGTTGATAACTTACCACCCTTATCCGAGATGATTAGGTATCAATTCCTCAATTGATTGATGGCTTACTACCCCCATATAAGATGATTAAGGTACCAACCCTCAATTGGCTATGGTAAACTCACAACACAATAGATACATCTCATGAAATCAAAATATTCATATCACTCGTTTATCATTATAAAGTTACTTAACTCATGTGGCAAGCATTAGGCCTTCAACAACTCAAGATACATTAATCGGACATTTTATCAAACACTTGATGGGTGTGCAATGCTAGTGTAAAACTATGCAATTCAAGAGTGAATTCATGCAAGTAAATCCAATGTAAAATCACCCACCAACACTTGGTAATACCCTCATGCAATATACATCAAAACCCTTCATTCAATCTCAAGATAGATCTAAGATTCATAGCTTAAAACATACATAAACAGTTAAACTTTTGAAAAACTCCAATATAGTTCATAGTCAAATTCATAATAAATAAGACCCATAAGTAAAACAACTTAGAAACATGCATTTTATATAAAAGGGAAGCTTAAGCACCATGGTTAGAAAGACCCAATGGTTGAAACCCACATACCTTAACTTTAGAGAATTACTTGATAAATATTCAAAATAGAGACTTGAAGCTTGAGCGAAATCCTTAAGATTCGAATGAGTTTTGGTACTTGAAATCTGGGGTAAAATATTTGTCTAAGTGGTTGAGAAAGTATTGGGGAACGTCTTGTATGATATGATGGTGAAATATGGCTAAGTATAGGTATTTTCACACATAAGAAGACTTAAGCCCAAGACCCAAAAGCCTTCGATTGAACTAAAAATAACTGGGCAAAAAACAGACTAGTCTGCGCCCTGGCCGCGTCGCGCCAGGGGTCCGGACTCATTCTGGATAAGCAAATTTTGAAAAATTAAAATTATGATTCGTTTGTTCTAAAATCAGGGTTACACCCATTCTCCACTTAATTTTTCTCCTCGATCAAGAATATAAAGTCAAATTTTCGATATCACACACGAATTTTAAGATATATAAAAATAACGATTCTGGGCACTTTTGAGGCATATTTTCAGGTACTTTTTGGGGTCATTTCAAGATCTCGCCCTTAGTAACATTCGTCCCCGAATGTCAAAGAAATGAACATAAGAAGAATAATCATGAAAAAATCAGCCCCAAAAAAGATGCAACAATGCACTTAAACATCATTTTCAAAAGTCTCAATATAAGTGTTAAAATCACCATGAACTTTGTCAATACAAACATAAATGCATGCAAATGACATAGGGGCTGAAACATAAGACTTGAAATCACATAGGGGACATAGAGTTAGTAAATTAGGCTTGAGTAGACTGGAAGAGATAGGAATATCGCTTTTCCATGTCCGCTTCGGCCTACCATGTAGCACTTTTGACTTGTTGATTCCTCCGAAGGAACTTAATGGAAGAAACATCCTTGTTCCTCAACCTCTTCACTTGTCTATCCAAGATCTCTACTAGAGTTATCTTCAACAAAACCCACAACATCTAATGGGACAATAGCATTTGGATCACCCACACATTTCCTTAACATGAATATATGAAACACCAGATGAACCAAGTCTATTTCACTAGGCAACTCCAACTCATAGGGCACCATACCAATCCTCTTCAATACCCTATAAGGACCCATAAATCTTGGAATTAGTTTACCTTTTTTACCAAAATAAACCACACCCTTCATAGGTGACACCTTCAAATAGACCCAATCACCAACTTTAAATTCAAGCTCTCTTCTTCTCATATCGGCATAGGAACTTTGATGACTTTAGGATGTTTTCAACCTTTATATAATAAACCTCACCTTCGACATAGCCTCAATAACGAGATTCGGACCTAATAATGTCATCTCTCTTACTTTGAACCATCCAACCGGTGATTTACAATGCCTAGTACCATAAAGGGCCTCAAAAGGAGCCATACCAATGCTAACATGATAGTTATTATTATAAGCAAACAAAATCAATGGAATATGATCATCCGAACTACCCCTAAAATACAATACACAAGCCCTAAGCATATCTTAAAGAGTTTGAATAGTTTTTTCGGCTTGGTCATCTGTTAGAGGGTGAAAGGTCGTACTATGCTTTACCTTGGTCCCAAGACCTCTTTGGAAGGACCTCCAAAAGTGTGAAGTAAATTAAGCACTGAAATCCAATATGATAGACAAAATAACCCCATGCAACCTCACCAACTCATGAATATACAATTTAGCAAAGTATTCGGCCCTATAAGTAATCTTAACCGGTAGAAAATGAGTCGACTTTGTCATCCTATCGACCATAACCCAAAATAAAATCAAAACCCTTCCTAGTCTTAGGAAACGCAACCAAAAAGTCCATGTTAGTTTCCTCCCACTTCCAAGTAGCAATCTCTATGTCTTAGGTTAGGCCACCTGGCATTTGGTGTTCGGCTTTGACTTGTTGAAAACTATGACAACCGGATGTGAATTTGGCAATGTCTTTCTTCATACCTCCCCATCAAAACACATCCCTCACATCTCTATACATCTTGGTAGAACTGGGTGAATAGAATAGGAAGAGTTATGAGCCTCATCAAGAATATTCTCTCTCAAGTCATAAACACTAGGCACACACAACCTACTTTGGTACCTAAGGGAACCATCTCCCCCTCGGGAGAAAACCTCCACCTTTCCCTCTCTCACCATGGTCTTGAATTCTAACAAGGAGAGATCAAGGTCTTGCTTTGCCTTTACCTCATCAACCAAGAAGACTTTGAACCATCAACAACAACAATACCACCATTATCAACTTCTTCCAACCTAAACCCCAATTTAGCCAACCGATGGACCTCTCTAGCCACCTGTTTGCCCCCATTATCAACATGAGCTAGGTTATCCATAGACACCCTAATCAAAGCATCCGCCACCATATTAGCCTTACCATATTATAATGCACACTCATATCATAATCCTTAAGAAGCTCTAACCACCTTCGTTGTCTCAAGTTGAGATCTTTTTGAGTGAATACATATTGGAGAATTTTATGATCGATGAACACATCAACATACACCCCATATAAATAATGACGCAAAATTTTCAAAGCAAAAATCACGGCGGCCAATTCAAGATCATGAGTAGGATAATCTTTTTTATGCACTTTGAGTTGCCTAGAAGTATAGGCTATCACCTCACCATTTTGCATCAAAAGATAACCCAAACCAATCCGGGAGGCATCACAATACACAACAAACCCTTCCAACCCTTTCGGTAGAGACAAGACAGGAGCAGACACAAGCTTATCTTTTAAGGTTTAGAAACTCTTTTCACACTTATCAGTCCATACAAACTTAGCCTTCTTTTGAGTTGACTTAGTCATGGGAGAAGAAATAGAAGAGAATCCATTCACAAACCTCTAGTAGTAACCCGCTAAGCCCAAGAAACTCCTAATATCTGATGGGATCAATGGTTTAGGCCAATTACTAATCACATCCATCTTTTTAGGGTATACCTTAATACCATCCCCTAACACCACATGACCTAGAAAGTCAACCTCTTTCAACCAAAATCTAAACTTCTCATATTTAACATACAACTTCTCTTCCCTCAATCTTTGTAGCACTACCCTCAAATAAGCCACATGCTCCTCCTCACTATGAGAATAGATCCAAATATTATTAATAAAAACTATTATAAACAAATCAAGGTAGGACTTAACGACTCTATTCATAAGATCTATGAAGATGGTCGGTGTATTGGTCAACCCAAAAGACATAACCACAAATTCATAACACACATACCTAGTTCGGAAGGACGTCTTGGGAATGCCACACTCCCTTACGTTCACTTGATGATACCCAAACCGAAGATCAATCTTAGAGAAGTGACTAGCCCCTTGAAGTTGGTCAAATAAATCATCAATCCTTGGTAGAGGGTACTTATTCTTGATGGTAACCCTATTAAGTTATCGGTAGTCAATACACATTCTAAGAGACCTATCTTATTTTTCTCAAACAATAGCGATGCATCCCAAGGTGATTAGTTAGGCCTAATAAAACCCTTCTCCAATAAGTCCCTCAATTGCTCCTTCAACTCCTTTAACTCCGTCGGGGCCATACGTTAAAGGGGATTAGAAATAGGTTGAGTATCAGGAAGAAGGTCTATACCAAAGTCTATTTCCCTTTCGGGAGAAACACCGGGAAGGTCACTTGGAAAGACATCAAGTAACTCATTTACCACCAGAACCGACTCTATAGGTAGGACTTTAGAATCAACATCCTTAACCCTCACAAAATGATAGATACACCCCTTAGAGATCAACTTTTGGGCTTTAATGTAAGAGATAAACCTACCCTGGACTACCACATCATGACTCTCCCACTCAAGGATGGGTTTATTTGAGAATTAGAATTTGACCCTATGGGTTCTATAATCAATAGAGGCATAATATGCATGCAACCAATCCATCCCAAGAATCACATCAAAATCAACAATATCCAACTGAACAAGATCACAAGGAAATATCTTATGCAAGATGCAAACGGTAACAATAATAGATGCACAAGTAGACACCTCATAAGACTCACACAACAATTTGGGCTCAACATGAAACTTTTTGTCAATATTAGGAGTAACAAAAGAATGAGCGGCATTCGGGTCTATTTATGCGTACACATCAAAATCAAAAACTTTTAACATATGGGCGATAACATCAGGCACCTCATCAACCCCTTGTCTCCCATGGAGAGCATAAAATTGATTGTGCCTTGGGGCACCACCTTGTTGGGCTCCTCTACCCAAAGGAATCGCATAAGCACCCTAGCCTTGAGGATGCACATTCTTACCCTTCTTGCGATTTCGTTGACAATCAATTATCTTGTGATCTACTTCCCTACAACTAAAATAACCACTGGTATACCTCAAGCATAAGCCACCATGACCCCTACCACACTTTGGACACACGAGTCTAGGCATAACACCACCACCCTCTTGGGGCCTTGTGTAGTCATTGGCAAATCTCCCACTAATAGCATGAGAAGATCCTTGGACTTGGTGAAATCGGTCACCCTTGTGACTTTGGAACTTACCATCAAAGTGAGCCATCTTGGCCTCATAAAACCTTCTTTTCCTGAATTTCTCCCCCTACAATTATTCAACATAGTCATCAAGTGGGAGAAATCCATGTTGTTAATCAACATGGCTGTATGGCATTCTTTATTCACCAAATTGGGTACACCCATCACGAACTTGTTCATTCTAGACCTTGGGTCAGCAACCAAGTGTAGAGCATATTTAGAGAATTGGTTGAACTTTAGGGCATACTCCCTGATACTCATGGATCCTTGCTTAAAATTCATTAACTCCACTATTTTTGCCTCCCTAAGATCAATAGGAAAGAACCGATTGAGGAAAGTCACCTTAAACTCCTCCCATAAAACTACATTGTTGCTTCCCTTCTCCTTCTTCCATTGAGTGCACCATATTAAAGCCATCCCCTTGAGTTGGTAAGTCACTAACTCCACTTTCTCTTCCGACCTCTTATCCATAATAGTCAACACTTTGTGAACCTCATCAAAAATTCTTGAGGGTCCTTATCCACCTTAGACCCATTGAACTCTAGTGGGTTTATCTTCATAAATTCTCTCACCTGAGATGATAGAGTAGGAGCATGAGAGGCTTGGGCCCATTGGTTGGCTTGATTAACCATAACTTGAGGTAGCAAATAAGAGCATCTCAGAGCACTTCATGGGCCAGTTGTTCCTCGGGTGTGCGGGATCTTCTTCCTCTTATGTTTGAAATGATCTAGCATACCAAAGAATAATCGTTAACGGGGAAAACCTTACCTTAACTCCTATAGCATGACATAGAGTAATAAGAAGGGAAATATTTCCTAAAACGTCTAATATTATCTTACTCATAGTTGTGGTGCACAACACAACCATGAATAAGACTCTAATCAATGTGATGTGTTGGATGTTGAGGACCATTAACAACCTAGCGCTCTAATACCAAGTTTTTCACGACCCAAGCCTAGGGCCTAGACATGACACGATGAATGAGGAACCCGAAGGGACCCCAACCAAGCCTCTTAATATATCATTACACATCCTTGGTTGTGGAAGCAACAAAACAATAATAAGAGATAGTAAAAAAGGAACATAGGGCTAAGGGACATCTTTCATATCATAAAGTATCAAAATAGTCGAGAGAGTCAAGGCTCATAAGATCATTACATAACTTGTCTAACAACAACTCTAAACTTAGAATTTAGCGGGGTCCAAGACAAGCAATGGGGCTCACCCTTATAGTCAAAGCATACAATAAAGAATACAGAGCCTATACATAGTATAAATCAAGAGAAGTATATCCTCAAGTTGAGGATTCATCGACTTGCTATGAGCGATATCGCACTAGTCACGTGAAGGAGGAGGAGGATCAAGTGGGCTCTAGTTCCTACATGGTAACATTATATAGACATAGAGTATACGTTAGTATGTTTCAATGTACTCAGTATGTAGGATGCAATGTAACAATAGATAAGCAATATAGTCAAAATACATAATTAAGCAATAGATGACCATATAACAATATGGCATGCAAGAATGATACTTGAAGTAAACATGCTTATATATGGAACATCTTACATGTACAGAAATAGACAATCATCATAGACCAAGCAACTTAGTACTTGAAATCTAAGGTAGCCCACCCCTTAGAAGTGGTTGAGGTATCAACCCCTCAATTGGTTGATGGCTCACCACCCCCATCCAAGGTGATTGAGGCACTAACCTCTTAATAGATTGATGGTTTACCACCCCCATTCAAAATGATTGAGGTACCAACCCCTCAATTGATTGATGCCTTACCACCTCCATCCAAGATCATTGAGGCATCACCCCTCAACTACTATGGTCAACTCACAACATAATAGATATATCTTATGAAATCACACATTCATGTCACCCTTTCATCATCATAAAGCCATTTAACTTATGTGCCAAACATTAGGCCTTCAACAACTCAAGATACACTAACTGGACATTTTATTAAACACTTAGTGGCCATGCAATGCTGGTGTAAAATTATGCAATTCAAGAGTGAAATGATGCAAGTAAATTCAACGTAAAATCACCCACCAACACTTGGTAATACCCTCATGCAATATACATCAAAACCCTTCATCAAATCTCAAGATAGATTTAAGATTCATATTTCAAAACATACATAAACAGTCATAATTTTACAAACCCCAACATAGTTCATGGTCAAATTCATAATAAGACTGACTCATAAGTAAATCAACTTATAAACATGCATTTTATGTAAAAAAAGCATGCTTGGACACCATGGGTGAAAGGACCTAATGGTTTAAACCCACATATCTTAACTTTGAAGAATTACTTGATGAAAATTGAAAATGGAGACTTGAAGCTTAAGTGAAATCCTTAAGATCCGAATGAGTTTTGGGACTTGAAATTTAGGGTGAAATATTTACCTAAGTATTTGAGAGAATATTGGAAAATATCTTCTATGATATGAAGATGAAATATAGCTAAGCATAGGTATTTTCACGCATAGGACGACTTAGGCCCAAGACCCAAAAGCTTGGACCAAACTAAAAATAACTAGTCAAAAATAACACTAGTTTGTGCCCTATCCGCGTCATGCCAGGGGTGTGGACTCATTCTGGATAAGCAAATTTTTAGAAAATTAAAATTGTGATTCATTTGCTCTAAAATCGGGATTAGACCCATTTTCATTTAATTTTTTCCCCTGATCAAGAATATGAAGTCGGATGCTCGATATCATATGGAAATTATGATTCCGAGTACTTCCCAAGCACATTTTCGAGTACTTTTAAGGGTTGTTTCATATAGCCTCTTGCTTAAGAAGTGTGGTCGACAACATACACATAAACATGACTCTACTAAACATATCTTCATAGACTCCTTAGGACACTTAAACTCTATGCTCTGATATGAAGTTTGTCACACTCCGTAAGGTACCCTAGACGCAACCGACAGTCAGAGAATATTGTTAGTCCCCAAGTGAAAAACTTGGCCTTATCACATTCATTCAATCAACAACTCAAGACAATCAATGGAAGACTATAGAAAGTAGCAGGCACATCTCATTTAGTCTTAAAATAATATTATAAATAAAAAGGCTAGTAGAAAGAAACTAGCTCAATAGGTCTTAATATCAACATTCGACTCTAGTCTATAAAACCTCTATTACTATCAATCGGTGCCAATGATAGACTCATGGCTACCCTCAATTCAAGAAATACTAAGCTACTCTAAAATTTTGACTCTAAAGCACCATAAAATAAAAGTAATGAATCCTCTAAAGTAGGGGATGCTCACCAATCAGCTGAACATCTTAGATCCTCAATGATGCACCTGTTGACGATATCTAATCGCTATATTTGCATCATTTCATGATATAGTGCCTAGTGACATCAGTACATGGATTATACGGTATACGAAATAGCTAAATAAAATTGAAATAGGTAGAATTATATTAACATCAATCAACTCAAAGATAATAACAATCAACAAGTCAAATGTCTATCTAAAGCAAGAATAAATAGTATATAAGTGACCCATCAACCAATCAAAGCTCATTAATCAAATCAAACATAACTAACTCATCTCATCACATCTCATCTTATCTCGACTCAGAGAACTCAAGATAGAAAATTTTTGTGAGTTTTTCTTATCCAACAACAATTACTTATGAGTCAATGATTGCATAACAATCGCTTTGATTTTATCACAGTCATTCCGTACTTGCCAGATAGGGAACGAATCAAATCCATTAAGGAGCACCAACAAATCAAACTAGTCCTATATTATTTCAGGGACTCTATCAAGAGAGGACCTCAACATAATGTGATATGATGGTCCTAATCCTTACCTACGCTTGTCTACGTAGTTTGACGAGTGCAAATTAGACTAACTCTTACTCTTTTGGTTCTCAATACTCCTCCTAAGACTCAATGCTCATAAGACAATTAACCCCATAAAATTATCTGAATTAATGAATCTCAAATCAGCCTCATAGAGACACTCATCATACTATTAGTATCATAAGGACTCTCATCATCTCATCAATCATCATCTCAATCAATAGCTCAAGGCTTAGAATAATCGTTAGGGAACAATAGAATAGGAATCAGTAGAGTTCATTTATGGAGACTCATGGGGTTATCAAGCTCTATCAACTCATCATATCATCATTGTCACATCACAATCACAGTTGACATTCTCAAATCAAGGCTCTAGACTCAATCCTTAAGTTCATTCATGCATGCTTTCAAAATTATCATATAGGGGTTATGCAATATCTCATGGAAAGTAATCAATTTAAGAAAATAAGTTTATGATGATCATCAACATATGAAAATACATATAAGTAATATAATTTTCAAGAAACCATTCAAGAATCATGTATGTAAGCTCATTAGACTTTCAACTCTTCTATGACCATCTATGGGGCACATGAAAGAATAATCTCATGCTATTGGTTTAGCCTTACATACCTGGATTGAACCTTTGGACAATCAACCTTAGGGAACTCTCTTCGAACTCCTCAACTCCTTGCTCCTCCTCTTTTCTTTTCTCTTTAACACTAGTCTTTTTCAGGGGCTTACAAAGGGCTCAGTATTGGGTTTAAAACCTTTATTTATACTTAAAATGACCTATTTTGATCATATATTAAGTCAAGGAGGGGTTTGGAAAGGCTAGAATGCCCCTCATAAAATTCGAAAAAAGGTCCATTCTGGGACACGGGGTCCGCAATGCGGACTGGAGGCGCATTGCACCCCTTTCGCATACCCTTAATAGTTAACTTTTTTGCACCAAAAAATTATCTTTTGATACGGTTGCTCTAAAAATCAATCGCAACCATTTCTCTACTTAATTTTTTATACTAATCGCATATCTGGTCTTGGATTTGCCATCGGGGTATGGAAAGATGTGTTATGGGCACATCTCTCCTCTAGGAGTATTTTGATAATTTTATTGGGTATTACAATAGCCTAGACCCCTTCTCTTATTACTCCTTTGATTAGTCATATCAGACAAGAGCTTTGAGGAAGTTGTCCATTTAAGAGACTTGTTCAATTCATCCTTAGTTTCATCAGGTCCCTTTCTAGTTGAGTATTTCTTTCTAGTGACATTATCAATTTTAGCATAGAGTCTTTTAACTTCACTTCAAGATCCAACTCAACATTACTAGCCTTCTTCACATCAAATTTTGAGCCTTCTCCTAACATTTTCAAGAGATCTTTTTTTAGCCTCAATTGTAAGAGTTGTTTCTTTCAGCTCGGACATTTGAAGTACTAAAATTGTTTTCTCATCTTGAAAGATGCCAATACTATTGTTGCAGAAATCCTTTTCAGCAGTTAGGTCACATAAGGAATCAATCAACACACATGAAAGTTTTTTTTTTAGTTTCTTTACAGAGTAAAGATTCAAATTCTCCTTGAGATCAAGTAATGTTACCTCCTCTTTAGGTTCATCATCAGACTTTGCCATGAAGGCAAACAAGGTCTCAAAGATTTCATCTTCATCTTTTATGAATTTCATAAAGACATCTTCATATTATTCTAACTTTTCATATTTACTTGAGGTATTTCCCCAAACTGCCAGGGCCTTCTTCACAATCAGGTATATTGTCGCCTTCCTTCTAAACCTTTCAAGAACCTGGTCCTTCGTCTATCATTCCCAAACTTGGTAGCTTCTTTATGTTCAGCTTTATTTTGGGGACATTCTCTAATATACTTCCCTAGTTTTCAGCATCCATGGCATAGCTTGACATTGTTGTAGGTTCTACCAGCATTGCTATTCTTTCCAAAACCATCTTTCTTTCCCACAATCTTTCAAAATCTATGAGTGTCATATCCACCCCATCCTCATTACTTTGAACAGATTTTAAGGCTAAGGACTTGTCCTTCTTGTTATCCCTTTGAATCATGTTGCTTGTTCAACTTATAAGTTTGAAGTTTTCCAATGACACATCCATGATAAGAGTCTTCAGATTTTTGACTTCAGTGATAACATCCACCTTGCTCTCCTAAGACTTAAGAAGAACTCTTAGAATTTTCCTAACCTACTTGCTATGACTGATATGCTCTCTAGAAAACTCAGCTTATTTGTTATTGATGAGAACCTGCACATCATGGGATGATTCTCCATCCTTCATGATGAAATTCTATTATTGAGAAGTTAGCACGTCAACTTTGGACTTCTTGACTTGTTTGGTCCCTTCATGAGCATTCTTCAGACAAATATTTCTTTTGCCAATTCACATGTTGATATCCTATTATATTCTTCTGCATCTATTTCACGCACAAAAAGCTTTTTGGCTTTGTAGTTTTTCTCAATCTTCCTTCTGGCAACTTCATTGTATTGTTGTTGAGTCTTGGGAACAAATTTTGTGATTTCACCTTTCTTGACTTCAATAGTAAGAACATATGGACCATCCAGAATAACATCCCACAACTCACTATCCTCATCCATAAGAAAGTCACGCATACGAGTCTTCCACAAGCTGTAGAACTGCCTATTGAACCTCGGTTGTCTTGTGGATAATTGTCCTTCATCCAAGTTAAGTCGAGCAACCATCTTAGTATTGGAACATTCCAGGTGTTAGTCGATTAGCGATCCCTACTCTGATACCAATTGTTGGAATGTATGCATCTACTATAGTCAGTGAACAGGTCCTTCTATACAACAATAATATAAGAGTAGGAAGAATTATTAAAATATAGACAATAGAAACACAAGATTTTGTGAAAAACTCCTTGCTCAGGGGAGAAATAACCACGACTTGTCCCACAAGATGTTCAAAGAAAACTTTACGAAAGTGCAAAAGCAATGTAATCTATCACAACCGAATGTAACTACACACTACCCCTCTCCAACCCTTGCTTGCAACACACCTATGACAATGGTTAGAGCCTTAGCAATCACATGACTACCCACTACACAACTAACTCTAGTTGATGTAGACTTCTACCCACAAATTCAAAATCACAGCTAACCATAAATTCAAAACACTTCTCACACTCATTGATCAAGATTCCTTTATAGATTAGGAAAATAATCTTACAAGACTATCAATATAAAAACAACATTAACTAGAATACTCTATTAGACTCTTGCAGGTCCCTCCAGTTCTTGATGTCATTTATCTTAGCAGGAGACAAAGTGGACTTTTTACTTTTTGTTGCAAAAATCTCAATCTTCAAAAGTCACTTTTTGTCTTTTTGGCATGCTTCCTTTAGCATAGACATGAGGAAGCTTCTGAAATTCTATTAATTCATCAGTACGATGAGCGTAGACATAATAGTCACCTGTTCACCAACATGGCAACTTTTACAGCTGGACTCCAACACTGCCATTTGTTTATTAGCATAGCACCTAGGTCCCAACTTTGATCCCATAGTTTGTTAACCATCATAACATATAATGTAGGAGGAGACAATGAATTTTGAATATTACTTATAAAACTTGATTTTCCCTACTTTCATCATAGAAGTTAAATTTCATGTTTTAAAGATGCCTATATTCCTTTAAAAAAAAATGATTTCTAAAGTATTTTGATCAACTAAATATTAAAAAATTAAAAAAATATTTTCCTCCAACGCACAAACTCTAAATAAATGCTTCCGAATATGTTGGATCAAGCGAACTCCACTTAATTACGTGAATGATTTTGTGCATTATTAAGTCTCCTCTATTAGTCTCTTTTGACTTAAGCAAGTGTGCCTGTTTAGCCTATAGAATAGTGAGCATTTATTACTACTCCTCTCCATTTTTATTTTTAAAACTTGATATATGTTCTTATGAAACAATAAATAATATGATAATTTATTGTATTGTTGCTATTAATTATAAATGATTTAAATATTTAAAAATGAATCTATTTATATATAATAGGAGAGCAAAAAGTGCCACATATCAACATCATAATTAATTTTGAGTTTTTATTTTTAAATTATTAATTAATTAAACAGTATTAATGTAATTATTTTATAAAGAAAGATACATGTCATCAACTAGATCATAAATGTCAACATGCAAAAAAAATTCTAAATATTCTAAAATTTTTAGATTTTCTAAAAATCATATTTTAAAAAATTTACTTTATTAAATATCAAAAATCTAAAAACAAAACTATGTGAAAAAAAAAGTCATTGTCAAATAAATTTGTTTATGCATAATATTATATTTAAATCATTATTAGTTTTAAAAGTTCTTTTACACATTTTTTTATCAGTAAATATGGTAATGAAATAAAAATTAGTTTCATAGCTCTCCTTCCCCGTTCACTTAACATAGTCCTATAATCAATAAAAAAACTATGTTGATAACCTTTTATGTTTTCTGTATTCATATTAAACTACATAATAAATTAAAAATACAAAAATAAATGATTACAATTATTGTAAATAATTATGTCAAATTTAAACATTTTATATCTATTTATTATTTATAAGGGGTAAAAAGCTCTAATAGTGTATGATTATTAAAAAACATATTCTAATTAGCATCCTTATTGATTGAGAATCCAATTCGTTCTCTATTACTTTCTTTTTTAATAATTTTTATCATTAATATATGCATGAATTTTTTTAATATTAAAATTATAAAAAAAATTGAAAAATAATTGCACTATTTTTTTTTAAAAAAAAGAAATTTTTAGATAAGAATAAGAAAAACAGTTAGCAGAAGTAACTTTTTCTAAATTTGTTACTTTTACAATATTAATTAATTAAATAATATTAATGCAATTATTGTATAAAGAAAGACACATGTCATCAACTAGATGACAGATGTCAACATGCAAAAAAACTTTTAAGATTCTAAAAGTTTCTGATTTTCTAAATATCATCTTTTAAAAAAAAAAAGTTAATTTATTACATATCAAAAAATTTGCGTTAAAAATAAAGTCATTTTCGAATAAATTTGTTTATGCATAATATTATATTTTAATCATTACTAGTTTTAAAAGTTCTTTTATATATTTTGTATTTATGAATTTGATAACGAAATAAAAATTAGTTTCATAGCTCTCATTCTTTGTTCACTACAGCATAGTCCTATAATCAATAAAAAATTGTGTTGATAACATTTAATTTTATCAGTATTTATGTTAAGCAAAATAACAAATAAAAAATATGAAATAAATGATTGTAATTATTGTAAATAATTATGTCAAGTTTAAACATCTTATATCTATTTGTTATTTATAAGGGGTAAAAAGCTTTAATAGTGTATGATTATTAAAAAACTTATTCTAATTAGCATTCTTATTGATTGAGAACCCAATTTGTTCTCTATTACTTTCTTTTTTCTATTAATTTTTACGATTAATATATACATGAATTTTTTAAATTTTAAAATTATAAAAAAAATGAGAAATAATTACACTATTTTTTTTTTGAAATTTTCAGATAAGGATATGAACAACATTTAGTGAAAGGAACTTCCCCTAAATTGGTTACTTTTAAAATATTAACTAATTAAATAGTATTAATGCAATTATTTTACAAAGAAAGACTCAACATGCAAAAAATATTCTAAGATTCTAAAATTCGCAGATTTTCTAAATTTCATATTTTAAAAAATCTAATTGATTAAATATAAAAAATAACAAAGTCATTTTCACATAAATTTCTTTATGCATAATATGGTATTTTAATCATTATTAGTTTTAAAAGTTCTTTTATATATTTTGTATCAATAAATATGATAATGAAATAAAAATTAGATTCATAGCTCCCATTCCCTATTCATTTGTTAGGAAAAATGATCTAAAAATTTTTATGGTGACGCACAATGGGTAATTTTCACGGCGATAGGATTATATATATATATATATATATATATCAATGATATTCAAATATTTTCATTTTACAATGAATACATTAATACACGGAGATCATTTGGGGAATGCTCTGGATGGGAGATTTCTAGATTTCAGGATGCCTAACAATTGAAATGGCCCTCCTATTTATACAACTTCCTAAGGGCCTTAGCCATTGCTACAGTGCCATTTTTTATCGTTGCCACAGTATTATTTCTGACCGTTGCTACAATGCTTTTACAGTTGCTATAGTACCATTTCTGACCATTGCTACAGTACCCTGACCAATGCTACAATGCTCTGACCGTTGCTACAGTACCTGACCGTTGCTACAATACCTGACCGTTGCTACAATACCTTGAGCCTTCTGAGGGTGCATCGGACACGTTTCTGAGCATCGATACAATATCAGGCTCCACTGTTATCATGAAAAATGGCTTTTGTAAAGAAAATAATTCGACCATAACAAAGAAGCAGTGAATATGGATTATAGCTAGGAAGAGAAACAAACCTGCAAAGAAAAGGCGATTGCGGTTTCTTGTATGAGAGAGAGTGACGGATTAGGCAGCTAGGGTTTTGAAAGAGGAGAAGAGATAAAAATTAATGGAGGGGGTGGATTGAAGGTTTATTTGTGGAAAGGTGGAGGATTTGAAGCTTTGTGCAGAGAAGTGGGTTGGATGGAAGTACCTTTGCTTGTTGTGAAGAATGCAACAAAGATGTTCCCATAGCATTGATTAGCTTCCACAATTATAGTCATCAATTGCAATCACCCTGGAATGGTTTACCTCCCAAGGAATGAATCGATGGGAAAACTGGAGTGCCATGATCAAAGACTTTGTTGAAAACTTTGCCTATAACATTGAGGATGTGCCAGACCATTACTCATTGGAAAGGATTAAGCAGAAGTCGCCTGAAAGTTACTAGGAATATGCTTAGAAATGGAGGAAGAATGCCGCCAGAGTGCGTCCCCCCATGTCGAAAAAGGAAATTATCGAAGTGTTTGTGCGCTCACAGGAGCCCAAATGTTGTGTGTTTAGATTATGAGAATTTGTGCATCCATCCAGATTTGAATCTACCAGAAGGGTTCAAAATACCAAAATTTGATACTTTCAATGGGACTGGGAATACCCTGACCCATCTGAGGCATATTGTGATCAATTGGTGGGTGTTGAAAAAAATGAAGCATTATTGATGCGGTTGTTCAGCCGTCTTTAGTTTTGAATGCTATTGCAACCCCTTTTGCCAGCAAAGCTAAAAACCACCAGAAATCTATCGCCTCCACGCCCCACCGATAAACGAACAATCATCAACTCACTGTTAATTTATATTTTTAGTTTCGAATCTGCAATTAGATTGATTTGGTTGAATATTTTGTTATTTCATGCTTTGTGGAATTTGTTTTGCTCTGATTTTCTCTTCATTTTATGCTATTCATATGTGATATTTTGGAGTAAATTTTTGTGTTGGAATTGTAGAATGTGTGTTACTGCTCGAGTTATGTTAAATTTGCTGGGATTTTGTGATAAGGATATGTGAATAGTTTAATTATTCATATATGAATTGGCTAGGATTTGCTGAAGCATTTTGAGGTAATTTTAGTATCAGAAAGGTAGAATGCGGAGAACTGTAGGTTAGTAGAATGCGGAGAACTGTAGGTTTATTCATTTGGTTTGATCTGAGATGTATCACTAGTTTGTTTCAAAGTGTGATATGTCACTTGTTTCAGCTTTATATTGTGAATTCATTATTTTCTGTAAATGAAGATATTATGGTTCTAGTTTTGTTGAATTGATTGAAATTTTGTGATACTGATATGTAAAAACAGCTTAAGTGTCTTATCAGAAGTGTTTTGATTTGCTGAGAGGTGTTTTGGAATAAGTTCTTGGTGTTTGACATGTGAAATCTAGAGAACTGTAGGTCTTTTGGATGTGATCT
>JAOTQJ010204170.1:0-19610 GCA_025642045.1 Solanum sejunctum
GGTGGGTGGGGGGGGGGGGGGGGGGGGGGGGGTAAAATGTTTCCTAATAAAGGCAATTTCATAACTAATTAGGAGACTTAAACCTAAAACCTCTGATTAAGAATGAAAAATACTTACCACTCCATCACAATCTTTGTTGGTATGTTGAAGTTAAACTACACAAATGAAGAAAAGAAAGCAAATATACCTTGAAATACTAAGCAAGGTAGTTTACATACATTAGAACTATCTTTAGTTTGCCTGAAATGTCAAATACGTGATGGAAATATCTGGAGATAAATTTTGTTTCTCCTACAAGGACTAATCTGCAATGATAAACTACAAAGTTTCAGAGTTGATAATTAGAAACAACATCATGACAAAGTAAAAGATGTCAATTTGTAACATAACCTGTACTGAAAAATTGTAGACACATGAAAAATTTAAAAATACTTTTTCATCCAAAACAAAACCTACTTTTTAGCCTCGAATATCCTTTAATGACCCAAAATCAAAATCCAGGTCTGCTTTCGAAAAGCAAATTTTTTTAATTATAAAGTTCAAGAATCTTTACGGACAGATTCTACGACTAATTTCAGAAGTCCGTAATAAGTTGAAAGTTGAGGCTTCAGTTTCTCCATATGTTTTGCACTGGAATAAAGCATTTACTTACTCTCATTTTTGAAAACTTTATAACAAAAATGCCTAATCATGATAAGCTAATACATCATGTAGGTAAGCACTTACCCACAATCGTTGTACACACCAAATTAATATAATAAAAACATGTTAATTAATCAAGGTCAAGTAAAATGAACTATAAATTCCAACACATGACATGCATGTCTTGAATTGATGTATACACCAAGTGAAGGTAAATTCCTCCCCCCCTCCCCCCGCAACTTTTTTTTTCTTTTGAAAACTTATATTTAATCAAACTTATCAACAACCAAAGAAACACCCTTTCTTTTTATTAGATACTATTGTAAGCGACTAAATTTTGTTTCTGAAAAATAACAAATCAACAAAGGAAAAGTAGAGGCAAACAACAAAATTTGTATTTCAAGAATTTGTGCGAAGGTTACAATCTTTATAAACCATAGCATGTCGGGAATAAGGGGGGACATATTGGACGTAAACACTCCCAAATCTGAAAAAAAAAAATGTAATCCTCTAATTCTTCTCCTCAGGATCGTCAACTCAAGAGCTTTGCTTTGTTTTTGAATCGAAGAAATACTTGTTGAAGCTTCATTACGAATGCGGAGCCAAGCTTTAATCACAATCGCAGAAATATGGAAACTTGTGGCTTACAACTTGGAGACAAAACTCCTTTGTATGCGGAAGACTTACGGACAGAAAACTCCTTTGTATGTGAAAGACTTGCAGATCACCACTGAAGAGCAGAACTTTTCTATGTATTTCTCTTCTTGTTGTTCCTTTTCTTCTCTCCTTTTTCTCCTTTGTCTTATGAAGTCCCCTTTATATAGTTGTAAGTTAGGATTTTGGGGGTGTTTTGGTCTTTAATTAATTTTAGAGGACCTTGGGCTTGAAGAACATGAGTTGGACTCGTCTTGTCAATTTAATGTACTGATCCAAATATAATTTGGATTTTGTTTAAGTCATAAAATTTTAACTTAAATATTAATCCAACCTCATTAAATAATGATTTGACTTGGTCAATATTTCATGAATTTAAGATTTAATTCACATTTAATATGGATTGATCAATAAAATTTCACTGTCTACAAATGCCCCCTACTTCACGGCTTGTCTGGGTGCTTGACTTGTCGAACCTTTAAATGCAAGGGTTGAAGTATTCATGAATCAAATACTTTTTTCGTAGGAGGTTTTTCAAAACTTTTCATATTTGATTCAATGGAGATTTTCCATAATTTGACTCCAATGAAATTTTCCATAACTTGATTCCTATGTAATTTTTCATAACTTGAATCCTATTGAATTTTTCATAACTTGTTCCTATGGAATTTTTTATAACTTAAATCCTATGGAATTTTTCATAACTTGAATCCTATGGAATTTTTCATAATTTGGTTCCCAGAAAAATTTATCATGATTTAATTTCAATTATGGGTTTTTCATAATTTGTAGGAAAATAATTTATGTATTTTTGATATCTATAAATATTCATATTCCCATGGAGGCTAATTGTCAATTTACAGCATCGTCAAGATCGATCAAATCCATCTCCATTAGGTAATATTTATTTTCTAATTTTTATCACTTTTTTTCAGCTCAGTACACATGCAGTAGAAAATTCATATCTTGTTGTAGAAATATCAAAATCATGATTCATTTGATTTTTCAGAATCTAGACTCATAAATCTGCAACATATCCAAAGATTGATGTCAAAATCCTTCTCAATTGTCGAGAATCAATTTTCTTATTTTGCTTCTCCACATCTGATTTTTCTTTATAGCTTTATGGAGTCTCATCAAAAGGTCCATATCTTGGTGTAGGAGCGTCCAAATGAAGAGCGACTTGATTCTGTAGAAAATGGACTTTGAGGTCTACAACATATTCAAAATCAAAGACAAAATCCTTATTGATTGATGAGAATTGATTTTTGAAGTTGGTCTCCAACCTATCATTATTTTTAAAGATTTTGGAGTCTCACCAAAATGTTTGTATCTTGGCGTAGGAGCGTTCAAATGGCGAACAACTTGATTCTATAGAAAATAGACTTCAATGTCTATAGCATCTCCAATGATTGAAGTCAATTTTCTTATCAATGGACCAAAATTAATTTTTTGTAAATTAGCTACACAATCAACTTTGGTGTGACTTTGGACAACATTTGAGAATTAATTTTTCTGTGTTTTCACCGAAGAACAACATATTGATTGAGACTTCTGCCATCATCCACATCGAGGAAAAAAAACAAAACCATTAAGCCAGTAGGACCGTAGTCATCATATGCAAGAGCATATCCCACACTTTTCACCATGTTGATTTGAAGCTTCGTGCTATTGACATTGTAAGATGCATCACTCTTTTTATTATTTTTTTTATATAGATTCACAATAGACTGGAAACAGTCTCAATATCAAAATAAAAAAAATATGAGGGTCATCCAAAATTGATGTGGAACCACTTGGTGCATCTTGATTTGTATTCGCAGTTTTGTTAACGAGTCATACTTAATATATTTTTTTAAGCAATTGTAACTTGGGTGGTGACAAACACACTTGGTGCATCTTTTTTTTAGAGTTGTGTCTTTAGCAATGAACCGCATTGTATGTCTTCTTCTATAGTTGCGGCTTTGGCGATTAATAATATTATATGACTCTGTCTCTATAGTTGCAGCTTTGGCGATGAATCATATTGTGTGCTTCTTCCTCTGTAGTTGTGGTTTTGATGACAACCAACTCTTTGTGTCTCTTTCCCTTGGATTTTGATTTTGGAAAGAAAAAGATTTTAGTGTAGTCTATCCTAGTTTTGGAGAACAACTACTTGATACATCAACTCCACAAATCATACTTCAGAATCTGCCCCCATGCTAAAGATAGAGGCCCATTTATGATTGCATCGATCTATAAAAATATTTGAAGTGGAAATGTCTGATGAAGAGATGATGCAAACTTGATAGAGGAATTTAAAATGACTTGGCAAGTCACCTTTTGGCATCCAATATTATTTTTTTGTCCTACTTTGATTCTTTGTACAGGATGATACATTATTTTTTTTATCATTGCTGGTGCATAAATACTTTTGAAATTTTTTGAATCAATAAAATATATTTATTTTACACTTCAATGCAAAACATGTGAGTCTTTTTATTTGCCTTAGACGACTTATTTTGAAGTTTTCAACCTAGTGAATTTATTTTTGATGATACAAATTTAAACTCATAGATACCAAGAGTAATAATTAAAGATTTAACTCATTTTATAGAGTTTTTATAGCTTGAAACTTAGCTCGAATTTGACGAGCTTCATTCTTGAAGACTTAGCTCAAATTTGAAGAGTTTTGAAACTAAAGATTGAGCTCAAAATTAATGAGCTTCATGACATGCATTTTAAGCTCATGCGTCAAGGAGCATTTGACTTGAAAGCTTTGCTCGACTTTGATGACCTTTGAAACTTTTAGATTTTTGTGGAATTTAAATCACTTCATGATACAGAGACTTAGTTTGAATTCTTTGAACTTTGCTTGAATTTTAAGAGCATCACAACTTGAAGACTTAGCTTGAATTTGATGAGCTTCATGACATGCATTTTATGCTCATGCATCGAGGAGGATATCTACCTAAATAAACTCTTTAATTTTAATTTTGGTTGAAGGGTTGTCCTTATGCTCACTATCATATATATTTTCTTCATGAGGCTCAAAGTAGTGTAACCCTTGATCTCTATTTGTCGCAATACTCAATTCCATATCGTGAGTACGAGTTGCTAGTTCTTCAAATGTTTTCGGTTTTATGCCTTGAATTATGTAGAGAAGATACCAGTGCATACCTTGGATGCATATTTAGATCCTAAAAGTTTCACTAAGGTGATCTTTTCAGTTAAGGATCAAGCTCCCCTAGTGATTAATGAAGTCAATGACTTACTCAGTATCTCATTAGTAGGCATTGATAAGCTCTATCATGCTTACAATACGTCTTTTGCTATAAAAACACTTAAGAAATTGCTACTCCATCTGCTCTCAACTATCAATGGAACCAAATTCAAGATCGAACAAACTTCTTAACAAGATGATCATCATATGTTCCAGCATAATTGCATATTTCGTAAAAGTGTGCTACATGTTGTTTTGGATTTCCCTTGTCGTCAAATTACTATAACTTAGGAGGTTGATAGTCGACATGTATCTTTAGGCCATCAATTCTTTGAGAATATAACTTTACATATGTGAGTGAAGATTTAGATATGAACTCTGATTTATCTTTGATAGTCTCCATGATGAAGTATTTCAATTGGTTAACGGGAATTAGGCCTTTAGTAGACACTTGAAAATCCTTGATCATATTTCTTATTTTGTGAAAGACTCTCTTTCCTCTTGCATTTCATGAAGCTCTTTTTACGTAAACAAGTGGATTCTCCCTCTTTCATATTCTCTATCATATTTGTCAACTTAGTAATTTGGGTGTCTTGACCTCTGATGTATTTTGACAGGCCTTCAACTATTTTCGTCAAATTCGCAAGTTATTCTTCTATGGTAAAAGTTTCAATTACCATTGCTTGCACAACCATCATAAAGGATGAATAATAGTGCAAAACATCACTAGAATATAACTTGGATTGAGAAATAACATAAAGAAAGATCATAGCAAACCTAGTGCTTAAGGCAACATCATCATCTTCATGCATAGAAGAATCATTAGACTGACAACGTCATTCTTGTGACAGTCTTAGTCGATCCAAAGTTCTTTCTACTACCTTAGCGATATGTTTCCCTTGTTAAAGAACATACCGAGAGGATATTTCCTCTTTTGGAGAAGACAAATAACAAATATGAGATGATTTAGGCGGTTCTTGAAGCACTTGTTGTCTCAACATTTTGCCTTTACTCCTTCTAATTTAGGCCACAATCTCCATGGAAAATTTTAAGCCATTTTTGGAGTCAATATCCTAAAAAACATTGGATTTAAATTCGATGTTCACTGTGGCTGTATTGATAATTTTTTTCGACTTTAAAGAGATCAGAATTTTGCGGATGCAGATTTTGAGTTGACTTTTTTGGAAGTCATCCCAGTGTTCTTTAATTGTTTTCTTTTTTCTTTTTGAAGAGAGGAGATAAGAGGTAAAGATAGTCCCACCGGGTGAACCAATTTGTAACCGACTAAATTTTATTTTTAAAAAATAAAAAAGCAAGAAAAGAAAAGTAGAGACAAACAACAATATTTGTATTTCAAGAATTTGTGCAAATATTACAATCTTTATAAAAATCTAAAAAGAAAATATAATACTCTGATTCTTCTCCTTATGATCTTCAACTTAAGAGTTTTGCTTTGTTCTTGAATCGAAGAAATTCTTGTTGAAACTTCACTATGAATGCACATCCAAACTTTAATCACAATTATAGAACTATGAGAACTTGCGGCTTACAACTTAGAGATAAAACTCCTTTTTATGTGAAAGACTTGTGGATCACCACTAAAGAGCAGAACTTTTTTATGTATTTCTCTTCTTCTTGTTCCTTTTCTTCTCTCTTTTTTCTCCTTTTCTTTGTCTTATGAAAACCCCTTTATATAGTTGTAAGTTAGGGTTTCAGGAGTATTTTGGTCTTCAATTAATTTTAGAAGATCTTGGGCTTGAAGAACATGGATTAGGATTGTCTTGTCAATTTAATGGATTGACCCAAATATAATCTGAATTTTATTCAAGTCATGAAATTTTAACTTAAATATTAATCCAACCTCATTAACCAATAATTTGACTTAGTCTATGTATCAGAATTTAAGATTTAATTCATATTTAATATGAATTGATCAATAAAATTTCACTGTCTACAACTATGAACATTGAAATACTAAATAATGAAATATCATGACCATTGACATCGATATCAAAACTAAAGTAATCGTGAAAAGCTAATATTTTTATAAACTATGCATGATTCCTTGAATGAGATATGAAGAGGTAGGAAAGAGAAACCAATTGAAGAGGAACATATACATTTCCACAACCACTTACTCTTCCAATCATTTATTTTTTCGGCTTATTTCTTTTGTACTAGTCTTATTGATTTGACTTGACTATTTATATAATGAGATTGTCCACCTTTTATTTTCTTCGTTCTTCTACTGATATGTTAATTATGTGATACCTCATAACTTTATCCTCATATGTACCTATGTTTCAAGCCTCATTCTTATGTACGGGAAGTGTATTAGGGTCATAAGAGACCTCTAGTACTTAGTCGAGTAAACTTTTCTATAAATTGAATTCTAGTGTTGGATTATACAAGGGTCAACTTTAAGATCATAACTCTTAGAACATATTACATTCGGTGTCCCACAACTTACCATATGAAAGGACTTTCAATTAGCTTTCTAACGCAACTGATTTCACCTTATTTAGAGTTTGGAGTCAAAAGTTATGGCTATTTTACTAGAGACTGCTAGGTGCAGAGTTATTCTACGAAACCTATTATGAGCTGTCAATTAAAGTGCGGTCCATCCGCTAACTCATTGAAAAAGTCCTAAAAATTCATATTTTTGGTCCCAGACTTTACAGACCAATCTATGGGTCATAAAAACTTCTACAGGCAGTAGATTGGGCTCGTGGAATTGATCCAAAACCTCGAAATTGGGCCATGCATTTATGGAAGGGTCTCTATGGGACGTAGAAGTTTCTATAAGTCATAGATGGGCCCATAGATGACTTTTTATAGCTTTTTAAGAAAGGCCATTTTGGTCCCACCCTTTCAAACCCAAAAACTGATGTTTTTACACCTAAATAAAGCCCTAAGCATATCAATTTAATATTTTATGCAAAATCACTCTCTCAAACATAGAAGTAACGTTTCAAGAGAGAAAAAAGACTAGGGTTTGAAGACAAACTTGAGAATTCTTCCAATCTCTTTCAAGGATCAAAACTTCTAGGTATGTAAGGCTAATCAAAACATGGATCCTGTTCTTCCATATGCCCCGTAATCTGGATTGATGGAGGTGTGAGTAAATTGTGTCTTTCATGAATATTTTTTGAAGGTTTTTCTTGAAATATAATGTATTTCTACATAATCCTGTATGAATTACTATTTCTTGATTTAATTACTTGAATTAGATGATTTTATCTTATTACATGAACGCCAACATGCTTTTCTTATTACTTTTACATATTTTACTCAAATGAGCATAATTTGAGCCTAAAGAGTATATGAAATCCCTAAAATCTTTAACTCTACTTTTGTTTCTCCTGGAAACTATGAGTTAGAATATGCATGATAGAGTTCTTGTGAGTCAAGAGCTTAACCTTAAAATAATGTAAGCAAAGAGTCGATGGTTGATCTGGTGAATTGAGTTGACAAATGCTCAATGAGACTAGATGAATGAGTAAACCATATAGTTGATGTTTTATGAGCATATTGAGTATTGAGAGGAGTACTGAGCACCGAATTGAGTAAGAGTAAGTCTAACTCAAACTCAATAACTAATTAGCCGCTTAGGAGAGGATTGAACCTTAAATTTAGATATTTACTATTGTCCCAAAATGAGGACTTCATGTTATAAATTTTGGATTCATTGATGGGATGTCCTATACCTCGGTAAGTTATTGAATGGATACGACAATGACATTACTTTGTTGTATCATCACTAGCTCATAGATGATGGTTGTTAGTTAAAGAAACTCCCAGATAGGCCTTGATAGTACTCAAGTAGATAGGACATAGATGATAGATGAGTAATCATCATCTAAATTACATTATTACTTTAGACTCTTCACATGATGATTGAGTTTCCTATTTCTTGAGTTGAGCTATTTGAGTTGATGTTATTCTTTCTTCGTGTATCCTTTTGCTATTTTAAATACTCGTACATTCCATGTACTTATGTCCATTTGTACCTACATCTTTTCATAATGCAGAGATAGGTACTAGCGACTTCAATAGGTATCCCATTAAGGACCTATTTACTTTCAACTGATTGATGAGTCCTCTCTTACTCTCAAAGAATATTATGTTTCTGTTCTAGCTTGAGTTAGACTTATTTTATTCTATTTAAAGGTAGTCATAGGTCTATCTTTGGCACCATTATTCAGATATTTTAGATGTTTCATAGACTAGACTATCGAGTTATGACTAGATGTTATTTTGGCTAGTTTTGTTTCACGGTAGTCTTACTTAGTGGATGGATAGATTGTTTGACCTTTTATTATCAATTTGTCACTGCTTTTTATTTAGTATTCTTACTCATTGATGTCTTCTTCTATCAGAATGTGATTGAGCGAATATGATGAGGTCGAGTGATTCGCTTGGGGGCTAGTAATAGTCTCTAAGTGCCGACTATGCCAAGGTTAATCTAGCGGAGCATGACAAACTTGGTATTAGAGCCCAAAGCTCAAGTATCCTAGGGAATCTGTGAAGCCATGTCTAGTAGAGTCTTGTTTGTGAGTTTGTTGTGCACCATACTTTATAAGTAAGAGGTTATAGGACATTAGGAATTGTTATACCTTCTTGTATTCTGAGTTCGTGCGATAGAGTTTAACTCTACTAAAGTCTCTATCTATTTGTGCATTACACACTTGCAGATTATTACTCCTAAGCATGCCACCCCCCAAAGATATGTTTCAGCTCACAACACTAAAAATCCCCAACCAAAGGTGCCTCCTCAGATAGAGACGAGAAGTTGGGGTCGACGTGCTAGAGTTACTAGGGCTCCCTAGGAACCTACTACTCCACCTTCTCCTACTATATAGGTTGACATCAGGGGAGCTATCACTGTGCTTACCTAACTGGTAGCTGCCCAGAGTGGGAATCAGAGTTCACAGACTCATAGCACTACCTCCCAAGAGCCAAATGCTATAACAAGACTTAGAGATTTTCTAAGGATGAACCCACCAGTCTTCAAAGGGTCTAAGGTTCAAGAAAACCTCCAGAATTTCATTGGTGAGATATGGAAGGTGTTGAAAGCTATGTACATGACAGAAATGGAGGGAGTTAAATTGGTGTCCTATTAACTCAAGGATGTGGCAAATATCTGGTACAATTAATGGAAAGAAAGCTGAGGTAAGGATGTTGAGCTTGCCATTTGGGATGACTTCAATAATGCCTTTCTTAATCACTTTTTTTCATGAGAGTTGAGGGAAGCGAAGGTGGAGGAGTTTGTCAACTTGAAGCAGGAGGGGACGACTGTCAAGGAAATAGACTTAAGTTCATATAGCTATCCAGATATACTCTAGGGATGGTCCCTGATATGAGATCTAGAATGAGAAAGTTCATATTTGGCTTGGGCACACATGTGAAAAAGGAGTGCAAAGCAATATTGCGAATTCTGGATATATACATCTCTAGGCTTATGATCTATGCACAATAACTTGAGAAGAACAAGAAGAGGGATAGGGAGGAGCACTTGAGCAAAAAGGCTAGCCAACATAAGCAAGGTAAGGGGGATAGATCCTATGTTCAGAAGAGGTCTTCGAACTATGAACCATCTTTAGCAAGTGCACTAGTTCCGAATAACAAGTATGATCAGAAGTCTCAGGGTTATCAAAATTTCAGAGCTCAGGGTTCTTAATCCCAAGCTAGTATGACCCAAGGTTCAAGGGAGAAACCATAACGTGGAAAATGTGGTAAGCTCTATCTAAGTATGTGTCGTGAGGGCACCAATGCTTCGTACAGGTGCGGACAGACTAGTCACTTCCAGAACAAGTGCTTAATAAGGAGTTGGCATGATAGAGGTAATAAAGCTCAGTCTTCAGCAACACTATAGAGAGGTGCCACAACTAATACGAACAGGGATACAAACCATCTATATGCAATGGGAAATCGATAAGATCAGGAAGTTTCACTGGATGCTGTCACAAGTATGCTTTGAGTCTTTTCCTATGATGTGTATGCCTTGCTTGAACCAGGTACCACTTTATCATTTGTAACTCTATATGTGCCTAATAAGTTTGAGATCTTCCTGAATGTCTTCTTCAGCCATTTAGTGTTTCTACTCCTGTTGGTGAGTCCATCATATCTGAAAGGGTATATAGAGATTGCACGATGTCTATCTCTCATAGAGATACTTTGGCAGACTTAGCTGAGTTATAAATAATTGACTTCGATATTATTCTTGACATGATTGGCTTGATGCCTGCTATGCCTCTATCAATTGTAGAACCCAAATGGCCAAATTCTAATTTCTGAATAAGCCTATTATAGAGTGGAAATATAGTTTTGTAGTACCCAAGGGTAAGTTTATTTCCTACCTTTAGGTTAGAAAATTAATTCCTAAATGATGTATCTATCACCTCGTGTGGGTTAAGGCATATGATATAGAGTCTCTTCCTTTGGAGTCAATTTTAGTTGTCAATATATTTCCTGATGATGTACCTAGACTCCCTTCTAATAAGAGATTGACTTTGGGATTAATAATCTCCTTGATACCCAACCTTTGTCTATTCTGTCATATAGAATGATTCCCGTAGAGTTAAAAGAACTGAAAGAGAAATTGAAAGATATATTGGACAAGGGATTTATAGGCCAAGTGTCTCATCATGGGGTGCTCCAGTCCTTTTTGTGTGGAATAAAGATGGTTCACTCAGGATGTGTATTGATTATCGCCAGTTGAATAAGGTGACCATTAAGAACAAATATCCCCTTTCGAGGATTGATGACTTGTTTGACCAATTTTAAGGTTCTACTATTTTCTCTAAGATAGAGCTTAGATCAGGTTAGCACTAGTTTAAAGTGAGAAAATGTAACATCCTGAAGATGGCTTTTCAAACCTGATATGGTCACTTTAAGTTTCTGGTGATGTACTTCCAATTGACCAATCCTCCTATATCTTTCATGGACTTGATGGACAAAGTATTTACATAGTACCTTGATATTTTTATGATTGTGTTCATCGATGATATTTTGGTCTACTACAGAGATGAGGAACAGGATGCCGATCACCTCCAAGTTGTTTTTCAGACCCTCAGAGATAAGGAGTTGTATGCCAAATTTTCAAAATGTGAGTTCTGGCTTAAATTACTGTCATTTTTAGGTCATGTTGTCTTGGATGATGGTATTTAAGTGGATATACAAAAGATTGAGGTAGTTACAAACTGGCTTAGACCCACCTTTCTGATTGACATAAGAAGTTTTTTTTAGGTTTGTCTATTTACTACCGCAGGTTTGTAGAAGGATTTTCTTTTATATCCTCACCGTTAGCTAAGTTGACTGAAAAGAAAGATAAGTTTCAGTGGTCCAACAAGTGTGGGAAGATTTTTCAAGAGTTGAAAACCAAATTAACAACTGCACCAATATTGAACTCTACCTGAATAGACTGATGATTTTGTGATCTATTATGATGCTTCTAGAGTGGGATTGGGATGAGTTTTAATGCAGAGAGGTAAGGTTGTAGCCTATGGTTCTAGACAACTTAAGCACCATAAGAGGAACACTTTACTCATGACCTAGAACTGGCTACGGTGATGTTTGCCCTTTAAGATTTGGCGCCACTACTTATATGGAGCACATGTTGATGTATTCACAAACCATAAGAGCCTGCAATATGTATTTACCCAGAAAGAGTTTAACTTGAGGCAGAGAAGATACCTGCAGTTGCTCAAGGACTATGATATGAGCATCCACTGCAATCCAAGTAAAGCTAATATAATTGTTGAGACTCTTAGCAGGTTGTCTATGGGAAGCACTACTCACGCGGAAGAAGAGAAGAAAGAGTTAACCAAAGAGGTGCACATATTAACGTGAATGGGAGTTTAACTAGATGAACCCAGTAAAGGTGGAATACTTCTACATAATGGGTCTACATCATCCCTTGTAATAGAGGCAAGGAGAAGCAAGATTGAGATCCTATCTTACTCCAATTAAAGGAAGATGTACACAAGCAAAAACTAATGACATTCATCAAATGGGGAGATGGGTATTAAGATACCAAAATAGATTGTGTGTTCTAGATGTTGAAGGTATTTGAGAGAGGATCATATCAAAATCCCATAACTTTAGATATTCTATCTATCCAGGGTCTACCAAAATGTATTGCAACTTGAGAGAGGTTTATTGGTGAAGTGGGATAAAGAGAGACATCTCAGACTTTGTTTATAAGTGCCTAAACTGCCAACAAGTAAACGTTGAGCACTAATAACCATATGGAGTAGCCTAAAACTTTGAAATTTAAGAGTGGCAGTGGGAGATAATCAATATAGATTTCATCACAGGCTTACCGAGGTCTCGTAGGCAACAAGATTCGATCTGGGTGATTGTTGATAAGATGACTAAATCAGCCCACTTCTTGGCATCAAAAGACTACTAATACAGTAGAGGACTATGCCATATTGTATATCCAAGAGATTTTTAGATTGTATAAAGTTTCTTTGTCCATTATATCAGATAAACGAGCTCAGTTCAATACCCAATTTTGGAAGTCCTTTCAGAAAAGGCTAGGTTTAAAGGTGAACTTAGTAGTATTTTCCACCCTTAGACTGATAGTCAGGTAGAGCGAAGATACAAACATTAGAGGATAAGTTGAGCGCTTGCTTCATTGATTTCAAAGGTAATTGGGATAACCACTTGCCTTTGATTGAGTTTGCCTACAACATCTTCTATTCAAGCATCCAAATGGCTCCTTATGAGGCCCATTATGGTAGGTGATATAGATCACTGATCGGGTGGTTCAAGGTAGGTGAAACAAGGTTGATTGGGCTAGACTTTTGGCTAGACTTAATGCATTATTCTATGGAGAAGGTACAAATTATCCAAGAGATATTGAGAACTGTACAGAGTCGCCAAAATTCCTACACTGATGTTAGTAGAAGTGACCTAGAGTTCAAAGTAAATGATTATGTATACTTGAAAGTGTCACCCATAATGGGTGTAATAAGATTTTAAAAGAAGGGAAAGTTGAATCCTCGATACATTGGTTACTACCAAATTGTGAAGAGAGTGAGAAACGTAGCTTATGAGTTGGAGATAGCACCTGAGCTGGTAACCACCCATCTAGTCTTTCTCATTTCTATGCTTAAGAAGTGTTTGGAAGATTCATCCTTGATTGTTCCTACTGAAAGTATTAGACTGAAATATAGTTTGAGTTATAAGGAGATCCAGTCCAAATCATTGATCCTCAGGTTCACAAGTTGAGAACTAAAGAGGTTGCATGTGTAAAAGTATTGTGGAGAAGCTAATCCATTGAAAAGGCTGCATGAAAAGTTCAAGAGGATATGAAGACTAGATACCCTTACCTATTCATGTCTTTTAATGATAAAATTAGTGGTAGTAATTCATTTCTACTCTCGGAGTTACTTTCCATTGTTGAGTTGAGTTCTTATCTCTGAGTTGATATTCTTCTTGAGTCTATGAGTATTTGAGCATGCATGTATTTAATTGTATTTGTGCCCAATGATGATGTTAGAAGTAGTAATTTAATTTTGAATTTGAGTTGAGGTTGATTCCCATAGTATGAGTATCAGAGTATTTGAGTTCCTTCTTATAGGTCTCCTAGTTGTTCATCATTCGAGAATGAATGATCCCACAAGGGAGATATTGTGATACCTCATTACTCTATCCTCACATTTACCTATGTTTTTAGCTTCATTCTTATGTATGGGAAGTGTATTAGGGTCATAAGAGACCTATAGTACATAGTCGAGTTTAAAACTTTCCTATAAATTGAGTTTGTAGTGTTGGATTATACGAGTAATGACTTTAAACGATCATAACTCTTAGCACATAGAGAATTAGGTGTCTCAGGACTTACCAAATGAAAGGTCTTTGAATTACTTTCTAACACAACTAACTTTACCTTGTTTGTATTCAAACGTTATGTCCATTTTACTGGAGACTGCCGGGTGCAGAGTCATTCTACGAAACCTATTATATGATCTATCTGCTAACTCATGAAAAAAGCCTTGAAAATCTATATTTTTGCTCTCAGACTTTATGGACCAATCTACGAGTCATATAAGAATCTATGGATCGTAGATTGGGCTAGTGGAATTATCCAGGGACCTCAAAATTGGGCCAAAAGTTTATGAAAGGCTCCCTACGGGCCATGGAAGTTTCTACAGGCTATAGATGGGCCGGTAGACAACTTTTGACAGCTTTTTAAGAAAGATTATTTTAGTGTTCTCTCACCCTTTCAAAGCCAAACACTAATCCTTTTACAACTAAATAAATCCCTAAACATGTCAGTTCAATACTTCACAAAATCACTCTCTCAAACATAGAATCAAGGTTTCAAGAGAGAAAAAGGGCTAGGGTTTGAAGATAAACTTGAGAATTCTTCCAATCTCTTTCAATGTTCAAAACTTTTATGCATGTAAGGCTAACCAAAATATGGATTTGGTTCTTCCATGTGCCCCATAATCCGGATTGATGGAGTTGTGAGTAAATTGAGTCTCCCATGACTGTTTCTTGAAGGTTTTTCTTAAAGTCAAATGTATTTCTACATAATCTTGCATGAATTACTTTTTTAATGATTTAGTTACTTGAATTAGATGATTTTACTTTACTACATGAACCCTAGCATAATTTTTTTTTTTTACATATTTTACTTAAATGAGCATGCATGAGCATAATTTGAGCCTAAAGAGTATATGGAATCCTTTAATGCTTTAACTCTACTTTTGGTTTTCCTGGATACTATGAGTTAGAATGGTGAATGATAGAGTCCTTGTGAGTCAAGAGTTGATCCTCAAAATGATTTAACCAAAGAGTTGATAATTGATGTGATGAATTGAGTTGACAAATGTCCAATGAGACTAGATAACTGAGTTAACCATAGGGCTGATGTCTTATGAGCATATTGAGTCTTGAGAGGAGTATTAAGTATCAAAATTGAGTAAGGGTAAGTCTAACTAGAACTAAATAACTACATAGCCGGTGTAGGAGAGGATTGAACAATAAAACAAGATATTTTCTATTATCCCAAAATGAGGACTTGTGTTATAAATTTTGAATATATTGATGGGATGTCCTATACCCCGACAAAGTATTAGATGGATGTGATAACAACATCACTTTGTTGTATCATCACCGGCTCCTAGGTGATGGTTGTCGATTAAGAAAACTCCCAAATAGGCCTTGATAGTAGTCTGAGTAGATGGAATGTAGATAATAGATGAGTAATCATCGTCTAAATTACATTCTTACTTTAGATTCTTGACATGATGATTGCGTATTCAATTTGTTGAGTTGAGCTATTTGAGTATATTTTATTCTTCATGTATGTTTCTTTCTATCATTTGACATACTCGTACATTCCACATACTAACGTCCATTTGGGTCTGCATCTTTTCATGATGCAGAGACAAGTACTACCAGTCATCAACAGGCACCTCGTTGAGGACCTATTTACTTTCAGCTGATTATTGAGCCCTCCCCTACTCTTGGAGGATATGATGTTTCTGTTCTAGCTTGAGTTAGATTTATTTTATTCTATTTGGAGGCAGCCAGAGTTTGTTATTGACACCATTATTCAGATTTTTTAGAGGCTTCATAGACTACACTGTCGAGTTATGACTGGAAGTTATTTTGGCTAGTTTTCTTTCGCACTAGTCTTACTTAGTTGACGGATAGATTGTTTAGCCTTTAGCCTTTGGCCTTTTATTATCAATTTTTACCTGCTTTTTATTTAGTATTCGTACTCATTAATATCTTCTGCTATTAGAATGTAATTGAACGAATATGATGAGGCCGAGTGGTTCACTCGGGGGCTAGCAATAGTCTCTAAGTGTCGGTCACGCTAAGGGTACCCTCTTGGATTGTGACAAACTATCGATTGAATGAACACTACAAGAAAATATATTAATAGCTATGAAATCTAAGCTATGAATTCAGAAACTATAATATTTAGTATATCCCATAAAAATTTAAATTCTTTGGCTAACTAAAAATTCATCAATTTCTTAGCCACGAAAATTAAATTGACAAAGTAAAACAAGTCCAAAAAATGCCCAAAACGTGTCTCGGAATGCCTAAAATTTTAATTTCCATATATCTCAAATTTTGTTCATTATTTTGAAAATCAAACTTTATATTCATGATCAAAGGGTCAAAATTAGGTAAAGAAGGGTCTAACCCCAATTTAAGAGCGAAAGATTAGCAATTTCAATTTTTCTAATTTTCTTATCCAAAATCGATTCATCGCGATGTACAGCTATCGTGGACATATGTTATTTTTGCCTCCGCGAAAGGTCCGCATCATGGACCAGATGCGGACCTGTGTATTTTGTTGCTAGTGATTTCTATCTTGGTCCAAGCCTTTTGGGTCTTGGGCCTAAATATTCCCAAACGTGTTTTTACCTATACTTAGCCAAATTTCACCCTCATATCATCCAAAATATATCTCAATACTCACTCAAACACTTAGTCATATTTTCACTCTCCAAACTCAAGTTCCAAACCCTCATCCCAAGCTAAGGTTCTCCTTCAAGGTTCTTCTTCAAGCTTCAAGTTTCCGTATCCAATCTTCACCAAGATCATCTCTAAGCTAAGGTATGTGGGTTTCTTTCATGGGTTCCTTTTACCCATGATATCCAAGCCTTTTTTAATTGTATGATTTAAAGTTGATTTACAAATGGGTCTTGATTATTATAAAATTCACTGTACACTATGTTAAAAGCTATGTAAAGTTATGACTGTTTTACTATATTTTGAGCTATAAATCATTGATCTATTGTAAGATTTGATGAGGGGTTTTGATGTGTATTTTCTAGAGGGTGTTGCAAGGTGTTTATTAATGGTTTTACAATATAATTTCTTACATGATTTCATCTCTATATTTCATCATTTTGTACTAGTATTACACACTCTTTAAGTGTGGTAAAATGTCCGAATGTGGTTTCTTGAGGAGTTGAAGGTCCAAAGCATGAGATATGATATGATTGACTATATGATGATGAAATGAGCTTATGTATATAATATATTGTATATGAAGTATTGCATTAGACCATGCTCGATCTGCGTGACCTAGTTGAGGGGCCAACATCTCAACCACTAGGGTGATGGGTGCTATCATCACTAACCTTGATGAGGGGTTTGTACCTCACACACTAGGATGATGAGTGCTATCATCACTAACCTTGATGAGGGGTTTGTACCTCACACACTAGCGTGATGGGTGCTATCATCACTAACCTAGATCGAGGGTTTGTACCCCACACACTAGGGTGATGGGTTCTATCATCACTAACCTATCAAGGGGTTTATACTTTGGAAATATATCTTGGTCTCTTCTACACATATCTATATGAGCATGAATTGCTTAAGCATGTTTTACTTATGCATAGATCATACATGTCATATTGTTATAACTATGCTGATTGCCTATTGTTATATATTTTGACTATGATGCTCAATTCTTGTTTATATTGCACCCTACATACTTAGTACATTTAAATGTACTAATGCATACTTTATGCCTCCATGATGTCACCATGTAGGAACCAATGCCCAAGTTGATTCTCCTTCTCCACGTGGCTAGTTCGGTGTTATTCAAGCTAGTTGATGAGTCCTCCACTCTGGGGACCTTAGTCTATGATTCTCCTATTATGTATTGAGACATTCTTCTTCAGTGTCTATTTTGACCATAAGGATGATCTCGGTTACTTTGTCTTGTCCCCCGTTCTTAACTATGTATAGATGTGTTTATTGGACATATTATGTATTTATGCTAATAGCCTTGACTCTATTATTCTTGATGTCTATGATATGAGCTTGTCTCTAGTCTCTTGATTATGATGTTGTGCAAGCTTTCCCCTAGTACCATTGCCCCTGTCTTTTACGTTGTATCTATTGCTTCCGCGACCAAGGATGTGTAATGATGTTCTAAGAGGCTTGCTTGGGGTCCCTTTGGGTTTTCTTGCGCCGTGTCACGTCTAGGCCCTAGGCTTGGGTCGTGACGCAAAGATAAATCTTTATTTTTGCCATAGCTTCTAATAATTGTAGCAAAGTTATTTAACTAGCCACAATTTTACTGCTATAATAAAATTTTATAGCTAATGATAGGTTTTTGCAACAAATAAAAGTGATTGTAGCAATAGAAAAGCTTTAACTACAACAAATAATTTGAAATAATATATTGTAGCTTAATAAATATCTTTGCCTCAAGTCATAGAAAATTATAGCGACAATTAAATGAAATAGCCATAGATTTTTTGCTATAATTAAATATTGCAACTTATTATTGATTTTTGCCACAAATTCGAACTTATCATAGCAATAATAATCTTGTAGGCACAAAAAATTATTTGAATAAAAATTTGTAGCTAGCAAAATAATTTTATTTTAAGTTATAAAAAATAATGACAATAATTAAATGAAATAACCACATGTATTTTGCTAGAATAAAATTTCATGACTGATTATTAATTGTTATCATTTTATCATAATAATAATAACCTTGTAACCACGATAAATTATATATTTTTTAAGATTATAGCTGAATAAATATTTTTCTTGAGTTATAAAAGTTGTGTCATATTAAAAGTTATAGTAATAAATTCTTACTATAGTAAAATTTATAGTTAATTATTGAGTTCTGCCACAATCTTATTGAAGCTAGTTGAGACAATAATTTACCTTTTATCCATAAATATAATTTAATATAAAATATTATATCTAAATAAATATTTTCTTTTTCTATCAAAACTTTGGACAATAATTAATTTAATAATCATATTATTTTCACGATAACATATTATAAACATGAGAGAAGAAGAACATCGCAACACAAAGATGAATGAAAACAAGTTTTATAGCAAACATTGGATGTCAACAATTTATTTGAAAAAGTTTTCATTAAAAGCTATTATTTACTTATTTTTAAATTAGTTTTTATATCCAGAATATTAATTAATATGGGTATCTGATAAAATACTCATTCCATCAATATTTTAATAAATATAAAAATTTCAATGTGGCCAAGTAAAAGTGAACGAGGAAGTAACACATAATTTTTTGTTGTTCAAGTTTCATAATTAAAAAATTAATTAAATAATTTATCGATTGACAAAAA
>JAOTQJ010204180.1:0-19609 GCA_025642045.1 Solanum sejunctum
TAGAATATAAATTGGCATCTTAGTTATCATCACGGACAATTTTTTTTAATCAAAACACTTCACTGCTTGCCTAACATACTATATCAGCTTAGATAATTAATTGCCTTATTACCACATGGTACTAGGCAAAAGAAAGTACAGGTTTTCTAGGCAATACATTTCTCTATTTTGGGCAAATCTTAGACCTTTTCTTCCAAAAATAATAACTGACCTTTTTGCTCATCTCCCTTTAGAAGCCATAATTAATTTTCTTTGATACCTAACATAATTTTTGGAAGTCCCTATCACTCTCATTAGTTCCAACTGAATAAAGAACCAAAAAATAAGTTGAAGACTTAAGAATAACAAATGCTATGTAATCCCACAGATGGGATTTGTGGAGGAAACAATTGTCATGCCTCGAGCCTATATACTGGACGTGGTCGGCACTCGAAAATCAGTTCTGGCCCCAAACGAGCCATTGGCCTGGCTAACTTACTCAGTGGAAGACAATAATCCTGTAATGAACTTGAATAGACTAAAATTTCATGAACTTAAAGAATACAGTGACAAAGTATACAACTTAACTTAAGAGCTTTCAAATAAATAACTTGAAACAGTGTCTTGCTAGTCTATGAAGTCTCTAAAGTACTGACTTTGAAATAAGGCACTAGAGAAGGCTCATAGGTATCTCAACAAAATCAAATACAATAAATGGAAACTCCTGAGCTCCTCTAGATGATAAAAGGTCTCACCGATCACTAATGGACACTGTCTTACTGATCAACTGCTATCATAGACACCTGCAGATGCATCATGATACGATGCAGCGCCAAAGGCGTCAGTACGTGGAATATATGATATGTAAGATGGCCAAAATGTAATAAAGGTAGAATACTTACTTTAAAACTACACCTGGAGATGGCTTAACTATCAAAATATGTTAGGCATATGAAATATACATATATATTCTTAAACTTTCCAGAAGTGCAACTCAACATAAGAGAAATATTACATTAACACTTCAATGAATATAGCTAAATATATATATAAAATATGGTTCTCAAAACTTAGTTTTCTACTTGGGTCAACTTCATTAATATGCAGCATAATTAAAGAAAATACTTTAATAACGAAATACTATATATCTGTGTGTAAAATAATAGACTTTACTTCTTGGGGAGTTTCTCTAACTGACAACCATCACTATGAGCTTCGTGATAATACAACGTTTTACCCATACTGCCAGAGCTATCCCGTACTTTGCCGGGGTAGGGAATGATGAACTAGGGGAATGGATCCATCCCAAAACTGGGCCATCTCAGTGGCTAATGAGGAAGGTACTATAATATAATCCTATTCTATGTTTGCTACATAGTTTAGAAGTTTGAGTAATTTATTCTACTCTCACTCATATCGATGCTCAATACTACTCTCAAAATACTTTATACAACTTATACTTAAATGATCATAATTTCTTGAAATTTGTCTCTCTTGGGGACTTAGTGCAGCTTATTACTTAGCATTCTCAACTGAAATCTTTAACTTTACTAAAACTAGTATCTTTCATGTACTTTCAAATATACTAGATTTCTAAACTAAAGTACTAAGAAACTTTCAAAAAAATCATTCTTTTATATATAATGTACTCAGCTAAAATGCAAGAATGATTCAAGAAAGTAATTCTTTAGCTTGTCTTGAACTATAAGCTTTATGGGTGTTCATGAAACCATATGAATTTACAAGAAATCATTTGTAACTTTATAATCTAGGAGTCAATACTTTAATAACAATCAAAGAATCAAGATTCATCATTATTAAATCAAGAATCTATGCATACGTAAAGAAATTTACTAAACTTTGCAAGATTTTTGTGAAAGCAATCTGAACCAAGACTTGAGACTTTGGGATAAAAAATAGGTTATACTTTCTAAAATATTCTAAAAATAATTATTTTAGAGTGGCCTTACATACCTTGGAAAAGAATCCTTGAAGAATGGAAAAGAATTCTTGAGCCTTACTACGAATCTTGATCTTTCTTACACTTGAGTTCATGAGAGGGTTTTCTGAAGAATGATGGTGTAAAATAGGTGTTTAGAGCTTAAATATGACTTAAGACTGATTAGTTTAGGATTATGAAGTGTGAGAAAAGTCAAAATCACCCTTCCCGAATAAAATAAAAATTTCATCTTGTTTTTGTACTGGTGTGCGTCGCGCACCAGTGTGGATATCCAGATTTTCGCAAGTGCTCACTTTATGTTGAAATTTTGGAAAAACAATAAGTGTGATTCCACATCCTTTTCGCATAACAGAAGGGGCACGGAAAGTCCACTATTTTGACTTTTTTTGAAAAAATAAATTTGCATTTTTTCATGTTAAAGTCGAGTCGAGACTATTTTACGATCAGTTTTATACACTGATGCAAATTTGGGCTTAGATTTGCAAATGGAGCATGGAAAGACACGTTCAAGGTCAATTCTAGGGGCATTTTCGTCTTTTCACTAGGTATTATAATATCTCCCTCTTGGGATCATTTGTCCTCGAATGATGAGGATGTTATGGAAATGGGGCATGAATAACTCAAGACTCGTGGCAATACTCAATAATTCAAACTCTCAACTCCACATCGGTCTTAATAGTCTCTATTCGGACTTAGGAATATACATCTCAAAACTTAATTACCCAAATAGTCCAAATCGTGGGTGAACAATAACTCAAAACTGGAAAGCTCAACCCTACCAACTTAAGTGTATAGATCTTACTCAATTTCTATCGTACCAGCTCCTCCTCTTCCATTCAGGCATACTTCTAAGCCTCAAGGTGTTATTCACGAGATAATCATATTCATAAATAGTCAATCCTCAATACTCATTCTCTAAACTTCAATGGGGCTTTCATTAAAGATCACTAGTCCTCCTTACTACTATGCTCTTTTCCTCGAGTTCTAGCCTTCATTAACCGAAGCTTATAACTCTCAGCATCACCTAAATCTATTTCACACTCCTATCATTTTCAAGTCTAACTCAAGGTCATAAAGTTCTACCCACAGGATGATCATACTTATGCTAATCTAACCTATAGGACTGTGTGATGCACTTTTTTGGAGGCTTGCTTACAAGGATTACCATCCCCACATATATATTCCTCACTTAATGATGATTACGCCTTCCAGCTTATCCTTTTAATCACTTCATACATTCTCAGAGTTTGACATTACTTAGAATCCTTCAAACTTATGCTAGTACCTCTATACCCATAATCTCATTAACTTCTATTAGGAGGCATGCCAATCTACCCTTGTCTGACTGTTACATACTACTAGGTCTAATCTCTACCTGTAACCTTAAATGGAGTAAGCGTACTATAATTGTCACCCATTCCCTTTCATTTGACGTAACTCATCAACTATCATCATCACTATTAGTACTAATAACCGCATTTCTAGGAGGGCTTAGAGTATAATATCATAAGCATGATTCTTTCAGGAAACTTGATATGAGGACATTTATAACATGATATGATGCCACTAGGGGCTCACCACAAGTTTATGGAACTGTATATATTGGAAAGCTCAAGTCTTGTCTTGGGTAACCAAAAAGGCTAGAAACCATTAGTTCATGAGATAAGATCAGAGTTGCTAAATAAAGTTATCACTTTTCGCTTTAAAAGTTGAACGTGAGCACGTATTAACGTAGAGTTAATGAATCTGAATAATGGGCATAGTGTACTTGCATAAGGTAAGAATGAAGGATCATTATGATGAAGTATAAGGAATATGAGATAGGAAAGCATTGACGTCTCATTCTAATCAACTTATCACTATCAAGGCCCAAGGTCTGTGTTGGCTTATTAACTCAACATCTCCTTAGCTCAAAGGTCACCTTTCTAATTCGGTGAACTAATTCTCTTTACTATGCTATAAGTACAACCCTCTAGACGATCGGAGCACCACTATGTATAGAATGCTTGTATCCTGCTACTACATATTACTCAAAGATGTGAAACTGCTGCTAAATCATTCTTCCGAGGCACAAACTTCTAACCTTCTTCTATCTATGAAGCATCTTCAATTTCTTGCTACTCTCATTGGCACAACATCCACTTTCTAGGACTTATGATCCTATATCTTCCTTTTTGGTCTGCTGGCACTCATTTTCTATGTTGTCTTACATTGGACTGAAGAAAGCCTGAACTACCATAAAGATCTCCTCATTTTCTATGACTATCCTCCTTGGACTCAGCTTGTAAGGGTAGTAGGTAAGGTCTACATTTGCTTACTCCATCTTGACAACTCCATTATACTATTTAGATTGTTGTAGTAGTCATAACTTGGAGCTTTATATAGCTTTACTCTATCCTCGCTACACCTCTTAAGCCTCTGGCTATCTCACGAGCTATCCTCTACCTACTATTCCTACCAAGGGGCACCTACACCCCGCTCATACATACCATTCCTTAAGGTTAGGATCCTATTCTCAAACACACATTGTAGGGGGCCTTATAGAGTAGTTTACCAATATAGGCTATTACTATCACATGTTATCTCCCTTTTCACATGACTCCTCATAATTTAAGGTCTAGTATTAACATGGGTAAGGCATTACACTCTCCGGTCATATCACACCTACTCGTAACTACTAGGTAAAATTCTAGAAACCTAGGCCCACTAAAACCTATAGCACATGCTCAGTCAACATACCTCACACTTATAAACTGTCTTCGACATATATCTTAGTCCTTCTTCTTATCTAATGACTTAGCCACCATTCACTATCTTCATTTAAGAATCACACACAATGTTCTTGTGACATCATACTTCTTTCAAGTTAATAGATTAATTTCTCGCCAATGCTATGTCAAGTCTACTAGACCAGACCATCCACTAATAATGTCACTCTCATCTTGCTGTCCCCTCTTCAGATGATACTCACTCAATGTTCGAACTTAAGTTTCAATACTAAACACGTGCACCCATACTTCTTATATACAAATATACTTTAGTAACTATAAACTACCAGATAAGGTTGACAACTGTTACACCACCAAACCTCATGATAAGAATTTAATTCTCCAACTCATGGTCTGTATAAGTATAATCTATCATCACACTCTTTTTTCATAAGCTAGATAATAACCTCTCATCCATTATACCTCCTTACTTAGCTAAGCTCATAACTCTATAAATCTTACATGACTTTTTATTTTCATAATTGTGAGTCTAGCATAGACCTAATACCTTATGCCCTCTGGTCTTAGGCTCAACACACATACTTACCATTACTAACACAATACTACTCCAATATCAAATCCTTTCATATTCGAGTGTGCACCCTTTTATACTAACTAACAACTCTTCTTCTACCTTATCATGGAGCTAGGGAACATTAACTATCCTTTAACCCAACTTAGAAGGATCCCATATTTTCACCACATGACTCTTAACTACTAACTTCTAGCAATTTCTATTCTCACTCTTCATGATTTCTACATCTCTCTAGCTCTAGGAATAATATGTCACATGGTTTAAAAGAGTCTTTAATCACTTTCTCTCAAGGGGAGAGGATACTACTAATCATTAGAGACATAACTTAACTTTTCTCTCAAGAATAACATCTGCAAGATGATAGAGGGAACATGGTTTGGAAAAACATCATACCTTGCTCTAACTCAAATGAACAATTCATACGAATAAGAGCATAATATTATGGATAGATAACTCAAGCATACTAGTTGGCTCATCTCAAGCCTAGTGTAGTCTATTTGCTTTCTGAATACTTTATCTGATGGGAGATCAACAATAAGGATCTGGTATTTTCTGTTCCAACCACCTTAATTTATGAGGGATAGTCGAATGAATATGGAAATCGCATGAATATAGACAAGTTTTCTTAGAAAGTTACTTTATGGCATGATCTAGAGCATGAAAGAAGGGAAACTTTTCTTAGATGTCCATAGTTCCTCATTTATAGAAGTGGGGCTCTCACAAATATAAATAAGACTCTACAGACACGGCTTCGTAGATACCCTAGGACACTTGAACTTTGTACTCTGATACCATGTTTGTCACACCCCGAGCCTACACCCTAGATGTGGTAGGCACTCGGAAACCATTTCTATCCCCAAGCGAACCACTTGACCTGGCTAACTTACTAATGGAAAACAATAATGTTGTAATGAACTAGAATCGACTTAAGTTTCATGAACTTAAATAATAGATTGACAAAGTATACAACTTAACATGTGATCTTTCAAATAAATAACTTAAAACAGTGTCTTGCTTGTCTATGAAGCCTCTAAAGTACTGAATAAGGCATCGGAGAAGACTTATAGGTACCTCAACAAAATTAAATACAATAAATGGAAACTTTTGAGCTCCTATGGATGCTAAGAGGTCTCACTGACTGCTGATGGAGAATGTCTTACTGATCAACTGCTATCATAGACACCTGCAGCTGCATCATGATAAGATGCAGCGTCAAAGGCATCACTACGTAGAATGTATGGTATATAAGATGGCTAAAACATAATAAAGGTAGAATATTTACTTTAAAACTATACCTAAAGATAACTTAACTATCAAAATATGTCGCGCATATGAAATATACATATAAATTGTTAAACTTGCCAGAAGTGCAACTCAACATAAGAGAAACATTTAAATTAACACTTCAATGAACATAGCTAAATATATATAAAATATAGTACTCAAAAGATAGTTTTGTACTTGGCTCAACTTTATTAAATATACAACATAAGTAAAGAAAATACATTAATAACAAAATACTTAATCTCTATGTGTAAAATAATAGACTTTACTTCTTGGGGAGTTTCTCTAATCGATGATCATTGCTATGAGCTTCGTGATGATACAACATCTTGCCCATGCTGTCAGAGCCATCCCGTACTTTGCTGAGGTAGGGGACGAAGAACTAGGGGAGTGTATCCATCCCAAAACTGGGCCATCTAAGTGACTAATGTGGAAGGTACTGTAATATAATCCTATCCTATACCGGCAACATAGTTTATAAGTTTGAGTAATTTATTCTACTCTCACTCATATCGGTGCTCAATACTACTCCCAAAATACTTTTATAACTCATAATTAAATGATCATAAATTCTTGAAATCTGAATTTCTTGGGGACTTAGCACAACTTACTACTTAGCTTTCTCAACTGAAATCTTTAACTTTACAGAAACTAGTATCTTTCATGTACTTTCGAACATACTAAATTTCTCAATTAAAGTACCAAAAAACTTTCAAGAAAATCATTCTTTAATATATAATGTATTTAGCTAAAATTCAAGAATTATGAAAGAAAGGAATTCTTTAACTTGTCTTGAACTCTAAGCTTTATGGGTGTTAATGAAATCAATGTGAATTTACAGGAAATCGTTTATAACTTTAAAATCTAGGAGTCAATACTTTATAACAATTAAAAAATCAAGCTTCATCATTATTAAATCAATAATCTATGCATATGTAAAGAAATTTACTAAACTTTGTTTTCGTGAAAGTAATCCAAACATAGACTTGAGACTTCTGGGATCAAAAATAGGTTATACTTTCTAAAATATTCTAAAATAATTATTTTAGAGTGGCCTTACATACCTTGGAAAAGAATCATTGAAGAATGGAAAAGAATTCTTGAGCCTTACTACGAATCTTGATCTTTCTTACACTTGAGTTCTTGTGAGGGTTTTCTGAAGAATGAAGGTATAAAATAGGCATTTAGTGATTAAATACGACTTAAAACTGATTAGTTTAGGATTAAGAAGTGTGAAAAAGGTCGAAACTAACCTTCCCAACTAAAAGGAAAATTTTGGCTTGTTTTTGTACTGGTGCGCGTCGGACACCATGTGGAAATCCAGATTTTCGCAAATGCTCACTTTTTGTCCAAATTTCAGAAAAATATAAAGTGTGATTCCACATCATTTCTGCATCATAGAAGGGGCGCGGAAAGCTTACTGTTTTGACTTTCTTTTGAAAAAATAAATTAGCATTTTTCACATTAAAGTCGAGTCGAGACTATTAGTTTTTTGAACTGATCGTAAATCTAGTCTCGAATTTGCAGATGGATCATAGGAAGACATGTTACACGCAAAGTTAATTTTAGGGGTATTTTTATCTTTTCACTCGGTGTTACAAGAATGTCTGTAGACCTTATCCCTACCTTGGCATATCTTACCTAATCACCTCATCCTAATACTTCTTAGACCTAACTCTTTCCCTTTGTATCCCCAAAACTGACAACCTTATAGACCTCCTAACTAGAACCTTTGCACTTCTCCTCTACATATACCTGACCATCTCATCCTCACTTCTTGCATCAGATGATGTGACCTTGCTAAATTGAACCTAATTGAGTTTTTGGGATCCTTAAAAGGCATGACATTTTACTATTATAAACTGGTAAAAGCTTAACTCAAAGATGTGGATTCTCTCATTGTCTAGATTAACTACAAAAAACAACAATGTATCTACTCCAAACTAGTAGGGTCAGGCGTAAGAAACATCCTTTCCACTTCATATACCTATATTTATTCTAATACTTTCTAGCAATGGCTCTTATTAACCTAAAGTCTATTTTAAGTTCAGCAAGAAAAATAACCTTTAAAGTACAAAAGAAACATGGGGATCCACAAAGTAGCATCAAGAGTACCTATAATAGCAAGCATCCATGAGTAGCTTTTGCAGAAATATAACCATAATAGAAAAAACAAGAAACATAAACTTCAAGAAAGAACATGTAATTAATTGAGACGTGTTACACGGTTGTGAAACCTTAGAGCTGTGGTTGTTCTTTTGGTGCTTGCAGGGGAAGCTGCTTTGAAATCACTGTAGTAGTCAAATCTATGCCTTGGCTCATCCTTCCCTGAGGAAGCTAAAGGAGTTTCAATCAATGGATATGTAAGGCTATGATCAAGGGGTCCTCCAATAGAATTTTGTTCTTCATTTTTATCTTAAGCCTCTGCAGCTGCCACTCTAATTGGTTTCATCCTCTCTTTTCTCTTTTTTGATACTATTTTTTATATCTAAGTTCTTATCAAGAATCCTATCCAATCTGTCGGTTGATCAAAAAAATTCAAAAAGCTTAAACTTTAAGCCAAAGAGGGCTAGTGAGTGTGTGAATATACACATCTATATGTATACGCAGATAAAAAGTTTCATTACAAACTATTCCATAATATAAAGTATAAAGATGTCAAAACAAGATCCAACTTTTAGACAAATAGGGCTAGTGGGTGTGTGATTGTGAACATGGATATGCATACACAAATAAAAGAAAATTAAATCTAAACTAATTCTTAACCAAAATTACAAAAACAAACAAAATAAAAAGCTCTAACTTTTAGGCAAATAGGCTAGTTGGTGTGTAAATATGAATATATATATGTATACATAGATTAAAAGAAATTCAATATGACTATTCTTTAATAAAAAATATAAAAAGTTTTGAAAGAAAAATCGAAGATTTAGCCAAATAGGGATAGTGAGTGTGTGAATATGTACATGTATATGAATACCCAGTGAAAATAATTTAATTTTGACTAAATAATGCAAGCGGGTATATGTATACACATAACTAAAAGTATATTTGAGTTTTAGGGTTAAAGTGAAAAGAGGATGAGACATGTTTCACTTTCGTTATATCCAATCGGTTCTATATTTTCTATCATTGAATTTCCAGTTTTATCATTTAAGATAATGAGAATAACTATTCAGTCACTTAAAAATTTTGGTGGGCATTTATGAATTATTCTTAGACAATAAATATCATCTTCAGTTTTTTTTCTTCTATAGAAACTTGGGTTATTACTCATTCTCGTTTTTGGTCTTTGGTATAAGAGACAATACAAAATGGTGAGCAACCAGAGCATCAAAAGTAAGTTTTTTCCCGACTTTAGAGCTCTTCAATTTTCTTGTAGTTCTTTTACTTTGTCAAGGATCAACTGAATTCAATGTTTGATATACAAATCAAGAAGAAAAAGTCACCGATTCTTGTTTGTAAGTGTTTTCTTTAAATTTTTTTAATATACTTGAAGAATTTTGTGTAGCATATTTTGAGGAAAAAAGATGAATTCTTTGTTATGGGAAAATAAATTCCTAAGTTGTTAAGTTTTAGAAGATATTAATTTTGGGCCTTTGGCTAATACATTTGTATTTGATGGGTAGTTAAGGTATATGGTTATTTGGTATTTAATTAGCTTCTTTAACTATAACAAATGTAATTGTTTTGAGCCATATTTGTAGTTTATAAAGCTTTAATATTTGATTTAGAAAAACAAAAAGATATCTAGAGCTTTTAGTCAATTGAAAATCTAGGTGTTCATATTAGAGTGGCATTTTTCACTAGTTATGGGCAATTATTTTTCGCCCTTGTTTATACAACTTTCAATAAAGACCTTCTCCTTGACATGTTATATCTCCCAAATGGTATAATTAACCTAAGCTTTGCGAAACATCTATAAAATTCAAATGCTTTTCCACGTTATACTATCGTGCATATTGTAAAATTTTGTTGATTTATATGAACTTATAAATTTCAACATCTGTATAAGAATTTGTATGCACTCAAAACACCTCAAGTCTTATTTTCGTCATATAGTCCGAAACATATCACAAGGAATAATCCTCCATATCATTTTCATCTTCATATTTTCTTTAAACTACATCCAGCGTCTAATGAGACCTTTGAAGATTGCTAGAATGACCATTTGAGCCTATTGCAGGAATAAGTATCTGCTATACTCAATTGTCTATAGAGGCAACATCTTCTACATGACTACAAACATTTTTTTGGTAAATTTATTTGTGTCAACATATATTATAAGCACTATCCAACTAAAATATTTGGTTCCTCAATTATTTTTTGAGGCCATGAAGAAAACCTTCCTATCGCTACCAATAAATTTATAGGATGTACATAGAAACCATTTGTTTGTCCTCATTTTCAATCATATCAGACTTAATTCTTACAAATATAATAAAAATATTCATGACCATTTAAGTTCACATTCTACCTTTGTTTGGTTTAGCTAGAACTTTTTTTTATGAGGTTTGAGACATATATCCTTCCTTGTCTGAATTGTTGAAATTGAGGGGTCATTTGGTAGGGTATATTAGAATAGCAGCTGAGTTAGATCTATTAGTAATGTAGAGATTAGTTATGCTGGAATTATTGCTTATTCGTAATTTTGTCTTTAACTATGTATTAAGACTTAATATATTTAATATCATAGGTTGCTATGTATTAGTTATGCATATATTGAAAACACTACCAAACAAGGTATTAAATAATATCAAGTCTAATATATGTAGACATATATACACATGCCAATATTTTCAATAATTTTTATAATAATTCTCTTATCTTACTTGTAACCATTTTGCTTTAAAGTTGTCTTTCTTGCTTATTGCTTGTTTTGTTAATAATGTTAGTCACATATTTTTAAATATATTACAGGTGTGTCAAGTTGTTATCTATTCAAAAGCATATTACAAGAGTTTACCGAGAAAGTTGGACTTCCTACCCTGTTTATGAGACTATTAAGGAAGACCCTCTTCACCAGTCTACATTTGCATCAAAAATGATTGTAGACAATGTTAGATATGGTTCTCTACCTAGATTTTACAATCTCAAGGTAGCAGAGCAATCAGCTACTAAAGTTTCACTCATAAAACTTGGAGATGTCGGGTCAACGCAAAACCTTTCTCAGCTAGTGGTAATTTTCTTTAATCTTTATCATTCAAGACAAAAGAATTGTGCTTTTTGCTCTCATATGCACTATGATCTTAATTGTTCCTATATTATAACCAGAAACCAAAGTTGTCAAATCTTTCTTGTGCAAATATATATGTTATTTTTCAAGAAACAATTGGCCAGTTTAATGTCTTAAACTACTGTTTCCTTAAACATTTACACCTTCCTTGAAGTAAAACATGCTTATTTAGAACATGTTATATATGTAAGAAAAGACCAACATTACAATGGATTGTCATACCCTACCATCCATGGTGATTGAGGTATCAACCCTTCAATTGGTTGATGGACATCACACCCTCCGTCATAGTGGTCAAGGTATCAACCCCTCAACATGGTTAATGGACATCACATCCTCCCTGAGCGGGCATGGAAAAGCAATATTCATACCGCTTTCACTCTGTTTAAGCTATGATAACAAATCAAGTCCTTCTTATGATCTCAAATCTTATGTTTTAGCCTTATGTCATTTGCATGCATTCATGTTTATGTTAACAAGTTCATGATGATGTTGACATTTATGTTGAGATTTTGAAAATGGTATTTTAAATGTATTATTTTATTCTTGTTGGGGTTGATTTATCTATTATTACTCTTCTTATGTACATTTATTTGACATCAGGGAAGAATGTTTTCAAGGGAGAGATATTGAAACGATCCAAAAAATGCCTGAAAATGTTCCTCGGAAATGTCTATAATCGTATTTTCTATATATCTCAAAATTCATGCGTGATATCAAAAATCTGACTTCATATTCTTGTTCAAAGGGCAAATTTGAGTAGGGAGTGGGTCTAACCCCAATTTTACAGCAACCATAGAAAAATTTGAAATTTCAAAGTTTGTGAATTCTAGTGACCAAGCGCGTCCCAAGCGCAACACGCCAGGGGCACATAGAGGTGTAATTTTTATCTAGTTCTCTTATTTCGATCCACGGCCTTTAGGTCTTGGGCTTAAGTCTCCCAATGCGTGAAAGAACAAATACATAGTCATTTTTAATTCCATATCATTCAATACATTCCCCAAACCCTCTCTAATACTTAGCCATATATTTCACCCAAATTCAAGTGCCCCAAACTCATTCTGGATCTCAAGAAATTCATTCAATCTTGATGGTTCTAGTCAAATCTAAGTCAAGCGTATTCATGTCATTAAAAACTATCGCAGGTCCCCTACATCAAGCCAAGTTCAAAGAAATTTTCGTCGACTAAGTTTTGCACAAGTATTAGTAGGAGGGTCAACTTTAAAGGGGCATATATATTAGCACACAAAGAACTAGATGACCCGTGAAACTAGAAAATTAAATCTCTTTGAGTCATCTTTTCAATGCACTTGGTTTCACTTTATTTAGAGTTCGGATGAAGAACTTATGCCCATTTTTGGTAGAACTCGTCTGTGCAGGGGTTTATACGAGTTTTTGCCAAATTTCGTTTCATTAATGACATTTTGTTAATTTAGTTATTTCTATTATTTTTTGAGGATTTCTATGCTATTTTAACACTTCCTAAAGACCTAAACCCTACTTCTAAAGATCAAATTCACTCATCAAAATTGGAATACATTCCCAAGTTCTCCCAAGAGCCTCTACAAAACTCCAATAAGAATTCAAGGAAACTCAAGAGCAAGTTGTGGATTTTAAAACTTCATTTCAAGCTTCAAGTCTTTCTCAACTCAATTTCAATAAATTCAAGGTCTAAGATATGTGGGTTTCATTCATGGGATCCTTTTACCCATGAATCCTAATCATCCTTTTTATAAAAATTGCATGATTTCAAGATGTATTTCTTATGGGTTTCTATTATTATGAAATATGAGTATGAAATATATTAGGCTTTTGTCAACTATTGTTGATTATGCATAGATATCTATTTTGAGCTTATACTATGAAATGATATTTGTTTTTTGAGACTATACATGATTCAAGCTATGAAATCTATGAACTATGGTGATGTTTTAATATGATTTACAAGTTACCATGATGGGGTTTTACCATGATGTTTGTAGGATAATTGACAAAATTTTAATATGCATTGATTTCACTATTTTATGATATATACTCTTGCATTTTACATGACTTGAGCATGTTCTCATCTATTCCCACCAAGTGTTTGATGAAATGCCAAATTTAGAAATTCTCAAGATATGTACATGTTTTACAAGTCAAGTGACATCATGATGAATATGGGCTATCAAGTATGTTATGAATTCATGAAATTATCTATGATTATGCAAGTATGAAGCTAAGCCCATTTTTAAAGTTATACCTCTTGTGAGCATTTTGATGTTAATGCTAGGGTAATGTTTGATGATAATCTATTCTTATGTTTTGAAGTGGGGCTCACCATTAGAGGTCAAGGATGTTTAAGAGCTACTCGTGTTATGATTCTATATTTCTCATGTGTGATTAAAGTTATGATTAGTTCAATTATTCTGTGAGATTAGGCTTAGCACCAATGGATAGAGGGTTTGCTCTCTTCCCTTGAACTATGTGCTACCATAGGACTATGTTATACCCGATACTAGTGGATCCATTTAGTGGACTTTCTCTTGAAGTTCTTCCCAAAATAGGATGGGCTCCCGTAAGGTGAAATTACTCATGAAATCCTTTTCGAAGTGGGATAGGCTCCCGTAAGGAAGGTTACTTCTTTGAAATGGGATTGGCTCCCGTAAGGTGAAGTATTGTTTACCTTGGCAAGTAGACCACCTCTTTACCAGTAAGGGATAATCATCGAGATTCTAAGTTGTAGCTCGCTTAGTCTTATTCTGTATTGGTTAAGTTCTCTTCCTACACTTAAGTATTATGATCTATAAAAGTTGAATTATTATGCAAAGCATGATTACTTAAGCATTGATCATATATGCCATTTTGCTATTATGTTATCTATTGTTTATCATTATACATTTTGATGGTGTTGTCTATCTCTTGTTGCATTGCATCCTACATATTTAAAACATTAAAATATGTTGCATTGCATCCTACATATTTAAAACATTAAAACATACTAACGCATACTGTAAGTCTACATGATTTTACCATGTAGAAATCAGAGCTCCACTTGATCATCATCATCCTCCGTATGGGTAGTAATATCTATTCGAGCAAGTTGGTGAGTCCTTAAGTTCAAGGACATAATTATCTAGATTTATGCTATGTATTGACTCTTCTTATATTGGAACCTTATGATTGTGAGGGTGAACCCGATTGCTTATCTTGGATCTCGCTAAGTTCCATGTCTAGAGGTGTTGTTGGTTAAGTTATGTATTATGCTTCAGTTTTGACGCAACTATGTTATTTAAATTCTAAACTCTCTTACTTAGTTCCAATTTCCCTTGTTTATGTTTTCTGTTATTGTTTATTCTTGCTTCCGCAATTAAGGATGTATGTATAATATGCTAAGGGCTTGTTTGGGTTCCTTCGAGTTTCACATTCCCTGTATCACATGTGGCCCTAGTTTTGGTCATGACACAATCCGTCAAGCCTCTTATGTTACTAACAATACAAGGCTCTTTGCAATAAGAACATGGAGTAACCCTTATAAGCCTTTCTAGAAACAATAGGCTCAAATAGCCAAATGTTTCTAGCAACAAAAAGGAATAATGACCCCCGGACTATCAAAGCATGCACAAAAAAATCAACAAAAAGCCTTTAACATACTGGTAGCATCATCAGACACCTCGTTCCCTCCTTGACTCCTTTGAAGAGCATAGAAATGATTATGTCTTGGAGCACCCTTTTGATCAACATCACCATCTTTACCCTTGTTGCATTTACGAGGACAATCATTTACCTTATGAACTATCATGACCCAAGCCTAGGGCCTAGATGTGACACGGCATAAGCGGAAACCAAAAGGACCCCAAGCAAGCCTCTTAGAGTATCATTACACTTCCTTGGTCATGGAAACACTAATCAAGAATCAAGAGATAAAAGAATGGGGAAACCAGTGCTAAGGGAAAAACACTTCAATATCATTATAATCAAGAGACAAGAGTCAACTCGTTTCATAGATACATAACATGTCCAACAACCACCTCTACTACATATATAAGAGCGGGAGCTAAGACAAAGCAACTGGACTCACCCTCATTATCAAATGGAACATAAAGAAGAGTGTCACAATACATAACAAGAGGGAGAGTAGAATAAGGTCCCCAAAGTGGAGGACTCAACAACTAGCTTAAGTAGCACTGAACTAGCCACGTGGAGGAGTATGATCAACTTGGGCTCCGGTTCCTACATGGTGATATCATGTAGGCAAGAGTATGAGTTAGTACGTTTGAATGTATTAAGTATGTAGGATTCAATGCAACAATAGGTAGACATCATAATCAAAATGCATAATATTAAGCAATAGACATAATATAATAATATGGTATATATGTTCAATTTTTAAGTAAAACATGCTTAAGCAAATCATGCTCATATAGGATATCATATGTGAAGAAGATACCAAACTAGCTATTCAAGGTATAAACCCCTTGATAGTTGTGTGGTATAAACCCCTCACATGGTTGATGAGTATAAACCCCCAACATGATTACCCGGGCTCTTGTCCTCGAATCGGGTTTAGTCTACTGAAACACTTTATATAGAGTATATCAGATACATAAACTCATTTAATCATCAAATAGTCATTCATATCATATCTCATACTTTGGACCTTCAACTCCTCAAGAAACCACATCCGGACATTTTATGGAACACTTAGAGGGTGTGAAGTGGTAGTATAAAACCATGCAAATTAGTGATGAAATTATGCAATAAAATCTATTGTAAAACTATCAATCAATACATTACAACACCCTCATGACATATACATCAAAATCCCTTCTCAAATCATACAATAGATCAAAGATTTATAGCTCAAAATATAGCAGAACAATCATAATTTTACATAGCTTTAATATAGTGTGCAGTGAATTTCATAATAAGCAAGACCCATTTGTAGATCAACTTTAAATCATTCAATTTATGTAAAAGTAGGTTTGGGTATCAATGGGCGAAAGGAACCCTCATACCTTAGCTTAGAGATGAACTTGGTGAAGATTGGAGATGGACACTTGAAGCTTGAAGAAGAACCTTGAAGGAAACCTTAGCTTGGGATGAGGGTTTGGGACTTGAGTTTTGGGAGTAAAAATATGACTAAGGGGTCGTTTGGTTTGATATAAATTATAATGGAATAAGTCGTGATATGATAAATTATGTTGGGATAAGTTATGTTGAGGTTATATTTATTGACTGTTTGGTTTGTTGGATAAATTTTAAGAATATATTATTTGTTTACAAAAATATCCTTGACTTTATTAATTTTTATACATTTGTTTCTTGCTTTAGTTATTCAATATTCATTTTTAAGATAAATCTTTCATCTTATATAGTTTAAATATTTTTCTGTGTGCATGGTATGCACTTAAAATAAAACTTTCTTCTTATTTAATTTAAAAATACAACTTTTATTTTAAAATTTGAAAAATTAAAAGGCATTTATGAAAAATCAAAATATAAAAAAAAATAAGAATTTGTAAATAAAATTAAATTATATAATGCAAATTTTTAATAGGAAAATATGAAGAAATATCATAAAAATAAGGAGGAAAGGTTGTAAATGTTATTATCTATAGCATTAAAATGATATAAAATACACATAAATATTTAAAATGAGATATAAAAAGGGTTTAAAAGGGTACCCATGTCATTTATTCGTTTTATCCAAGGATTTATCCCGGGATTAGTATACCTTCCAAGAAAAGGGATAACTTATCCCGATACTATTTATTAGTACCGGAATAAGTTACCTATGGTTTGCCAACCAAACATCAAATTAAAGCCAATTATATTTTTATCTTCGGATTATATACATTAATCCTTCACACCAAACGACCCCTAAGTGTTTTGGGGAGTATTGAGAAATGTTTAGGATGATATAAGGGTGAAATTTGGTTAAATAGAAATAAAAATACGTTTGAAAAAACTTTGGCCCAATACTTAGAATATTTTAGATGAACTTCAGAAACAATGCCCATTTTGTATAGAGGCGCGTCGCGGATTCCTCTCTGGAAATCACATTCTTGAAATTTCGTAATTCCTAAATTTTTGCTCTTAAATCGAAGTTTGACCTTTTCCCCCCTAATTTGGACCTCCTGAACAAGAATTTGAAATTGGATTTTCAAAATAACAAACAAATTTTGAGATATATGAAAATTAAAATTCTCGACATTCCAAGGCATGTTTTTCGCACTTTTCAGAGTCGGTAGAATATCTCCCCATTGGGAACATTCGTCCCCAAATGTAAAAGAGAAGTATAAGACAAGAGTGATCATCAACAAATCAGCCCCAACATGACTGCAACATAACATGTAAAACACCGTTTTCAAATTCTCAACACAAGTATAAAATCATCATAAATTTACCAACTTAAACATGAATGCATATGAATGACTTAGGGGATTAAATATGAGACTTGACAACACATAAAGGACTAATGATTAGTACCTTAGTCTTGAATGGAGTGGAAAAGGTAAGGATACCACTTTTGTATGTCCCTTTCGGCCTCCCATGTAGCACTTTTGACTTGTTGGTTCCTCCAAAGGACCTTAACGGATACCACCTCTTTCTTCCTCAATCTCTTTACTTGCCTATCTAAGATCTGAACCGAAACCTCCTCATACATCAAGTTATCCTCAACAACACCCAGACATCAAGAGTCATAATGGCATTAGGATCACCAATATATTTCCTCAACATAGAGACATGAAGAACCGGATGAACTGAATTCATTTCACTAGGAAACTTCAACGCGTAAGCTACCTTGCAAACCCTATTGAAGACCTCATAAGGACCAATATATCTTGGATTCAACTTCCCTTTTTAACACAAACAAACCACACCTTTCATTGGAGAAACCTTCAAGTAAACCCAATCACCCACTTTGAATTCAAGATCTCTTCTCCTCACATCGACATAAGATTTTTTGATGATTTTGGGCTGTTCTTATCCTTTCCCTAACATCCTAACCTTCTCAAGAGCATCCATAACCAGATCTGGTCCTAATAAAGCCACCTCTCCAACCTCAAACAAAACCACCGGTACCTTCCCCGAAGCCAACTTGTCCTCCACATCACCTACATTCTCAAAGAGGCTATAGCACTAGAGCCACTAACACATCTCCTCAGACCAAAAACATGAAGAACCAAACAAACCACAATCATATCCTTAAGAAAATCCCATCCATATGCAACCTTACTAACTTCTTCTACTCTCTCAAAGGACATCATAATCATAACTCAATTGTCAACCTTGAATACACCTATTCCACTTGTTGCCTCGAACCTCCATCTCCCCCTTGGTGGATAACCTCCACTCTACCATCTCTTCACCCAAAACTTCCAACTCATAAGGCGAAATCAAGGTCAAACTTAATCTAGACCTCTTAATCGAAGGATATTTGGAACCATCAAGAATGCTATACCACATGATCAACTTCCATCAACCTAACTTACAATCTAACCAATCGATATACCCCACTAGTCTCCTCCTTGCCACCATCAACTACACATTCTAGGCTACTTAGAGCACCGACCGCAAAATTAGCCTTACTGGGAAAAAATAATGCATACTCATTTCATAATCCTTAAGGAATTCTAACCACGTTTTTGCTATCCATAATCCACACCTATCATTATTATACCGAAAAATGACTTTTTTTTTTAAAAAGAAAATAATTCGAAAATCGATTTAAACTCAATTAATTTGACAAAAACCAATTCTTGAGATTCGAAAAGAAAAAAAAATAGAGTCGTCACCTAATTTTGCGGATAATTAGGAAACCAATAAATATTTAAAAAGATCTAACAGAAAAATCCTTTTAA
>JAOTQJ010204191.1:0-19609 GCA_025642045.1 Solanum sejunctum
CGTTTGTATGATATGTTTGTTGGGCGGCTCTGCCGCGGCGGTGACATTGTCGGCCCGCGTTTGTGTTTGTATACCTGCTCTTATGACTATATATGGTATTGTTGGGGTTCGCTATTTGCAGGTGGGTTAGTCAGTAAAACAGAGGAAACTCTGTCGAAATTTTTTTGTGAAATTCCTTAGCTGTCGTAAGTAAAGATTCTGTATAAGTGGTTGTCACGGTGTCCTATCGGCACCATTCACGGCCCCTGGGTTGGGTCGTGACAACCTCCACCTCTAAGGATGACTCTGCCCTATTTCTTATAATGGCACCACCCTCATCAGAATCTTCAATCTACACCCCCAAGTGTGTTAGCACGTGCACTTCCTAAGCTAGTTCTTTCTTTCCATCCTCAATGTGTGCACTACTCCCCATGGTCAACCTACAAAGAGAATCGGCAACTACGCTAGCTTTTATTAGGTGATATAGGATGCTCATGTTATAATCCTTCGATATAGCTCCAACCACCTCCTTTGCAATGTTACTTGGTTCAACTCTATTTGTGACCTTTTCTCGTATGTGGGATTCTCTATCCTCTTGGGTAGATAATCGCTCTGTCTCAAGTTCAACTCCTTTTGGCTGAACATACTACAAGCATTTGTGGTTTGTAAATACATCTGGATACACACCTTAAAGATAATGTCTCCAGATTTTGAGAGCAAACACCATATCAACAAGCTCTAGGTCATGAGTTGGATAGTTCTTCTCATGAGTCTTAAGCTATCTAGAGGCATACGTTATCACCTTATGTCTTTACATCAATACATATCCCAACTCAATTCTTGAAGCATCATAATATAAAACAAAGCCATCGGCTCCCCTAGGTAGGGATAAGATCGGAGTTGTAGTCAGCCTAGTTTTCAAATCTTAGAAACTCTTATCACAAGCTTCAGACTATATGAATTCAACCTTCTTCTGGATTAGCTTAGTTAAGGGAGCTATGATAGAAAAAAAAACCTCTACAAAACGCCTGTAGTAACCTGCCAAACCCATGAAACATTTTATCTTTGTTGGAGTTCTGGGCCTTAGCTAATTCTTTACTGCATTAATCTTTTGAGAATCAACTTGAATGCCTTTGCCAGAAACAATATGACATAAAAATGCCACATATGCTAACCAAAAATCACATTTGGAGAATTTGGCATATAACCATTGGTCCTTAAGGGTCTAAAGGATAATTCTAAGATGGTCAGCATGCTCCTTCTCATTACGAGAGTAGATCAAGATGTCATCTATGAACACAATAAGGAACATATCTAGGCATGGCCTGAACACCCTGTTCATAAGATCCATGAAAGTCGTTGGTGCATTCGTCAGTACAAATGATATAACTAAGAACTCATAATGACATAGCGAGTTCTGAAAGTTATCTTTGGGATATCCCTTTCTTTAACTTTAAGCTGATGGTACCCAGATTTGAGGTTTATTTTGGAGAAACAAGTAGCACCTTGGAGTTGGTCAAATAGGCCATCAATTCTGGAAAGAGGATATTTGTTCTTTATGGTGACCTTATATAACTGATGGTAATCTATGCACATTCTAAGATACCCATCCTTTTTACACATGAAGAGAATTGGATCACCCCAAGGTGAGATGCTTGGTCTAATCAAACCTTAATCTAGGAGGTCTTTCAGCTGTCTTTTTAACTCTTTTAATTCTAAAGGAGCCATAAGATACAGAGGAATAGATATAGGCTGAGTATTTGGGAGGGTGTCCATCCTAAAGTCTATCTCCCTATTAGGATGGACTCCAGGTAGATAATTGGGAAAGACTTCTCAAAACTCATTCACGATTGGAATAGACTGGAGATATAGTACCTTGGCAGTAGAATCCTTGACTCTGACTAGATGGTATATACCCCATTTGATTTGGTAGGAGAATCTTTGACTCTGATGAGATGGTACACACACTCTTTGGAAATCAACATTCTATCTTTGAGATATCAGATAAATTTACTCTTAGGTAAAACTGAGCTACCTCTCTACTCTAAGACTGGCTCGTTAGGAAACTGAAACTTGACCACTCTAATTTTGTAGTCTATGGAGGCATAACAAGCATGAAGCCCATTCATGCCTAGAATAGTGTCAACATCTACCATGTTTAACTTAACCATGTCAGCTAAGATATCTTTTTATGGTAAACTGACACTGGACAACCCCTATAGATTCTTTGGGATAGAATAGATTGTCCAGTAGGAGTGGAAATACTAAAAGGTTTAAAAAGACATTTTGGATTGATCCCAAACTTCATGGCTACATAGGCAGTCACAAATGACAATGTGGCACCTGGGAATAATAATGCATAGACATTTGAGCATACCAGTAATGATAAAGATCAAACAAGAAAGAAAAGGAAAAGGGAACAAAGATAGAATAATATGTGGATTAAATTCAAACTATTAAAATTATAGGCAACAAAGGACTAAAACCCTCACCTCCCAATTGATTTCAATAACCCAAATAAAAGCCTACCAATAAAATGAAGGAAACGAAGAACCACAAATGGGCAACCTTCAATTAATCAAGCAAACAAGTCAACTAACAATTCTAAGAGTTCACCCTAATTACTCACTAAGAAGATACTACAATTTAAGAATTTCATATTCAACATAGTCTAAGTCTTCCAAATGATAAAATAAAGACTATTTATACTAAGTAAATAAAAGAATACATTTTCTTTACAACTTTATCATTAATGAGTAAGGGCCTTGTTTGATTGCCTTCTTTTCAAATCCTTGAAAATTCAAGTAGTAGTCATTTGCACACATGATCTTTTTTCTTCCTTTTTCTCACCTTGATAGACCTTCCACACATTATAAGCCTTTCTTTTGTGACTCTCAAGCTCCTCTAATGCTTCCTTTTTCATGAACATTACTTGTAGGTCTTGGAGGTCTTTTGCTTGGCTCCTTATGAATGGTCTTGAGGGGTATATGCTACTCATACTGGTATCATATATGCTTTGAATATTATCAAGTAACCACATCTGGTGAGTTCTCCTACTCCTGTCTGGTTGCCATGGCATGCAGATGGTTTGTGCCCCCGCCTGCTCCTGATGTAGCACCCCTCTGAATTGGCTTACCATGTGGCAATGAAGAGACTGATTGAGATCTGTTATCCCTTATGTTCTACCTCCCCATGGGACAATCCTTTAAAAAGTGCTCCACTTAACCTCATCAACAACAACTGTTTATGTCCACAAGGCACTCTTTGGAATGGGACTTGCCGCACTCACCACAAACTGGATAATGAGTCAATCCTTGAGCTACAATCCCCTATGACTGGTTTCCCTAAAGTATGTGGTTCAATGATCCCTCCTCACTCTTAACCCTTGTTGTAGGTGCATTAGCAGATAAAGGTGCTAGTCCAAATGTCCTAGGCTAAAAGGATGAATGATTGGCATTTCTAGCCTCTCTCTTACCTGTCTCCTAGCCTAATGTCCTAGCCCTTTTGTTTCTGAACTCCTCCCTATCCTACATTTTCTCCTCCTCCACTTAATGCACATAAATCATTAAATGATCTATGTCCATATCCCTAATTAGCGTAGCATTTCTTCCCTCTCTCTTAGTCATTCGAGAGAACGTTGATACAAATAGTTCCATCTTAGTACGCATGTCTGCCACCATAGTCAGAGCACAACGAGATAGCTGAGTGAATTTGATGTTGTACTCCCGCACACTCATAGCTTCCTATTTTAGATTCAAAAGCTTTCTCACTTTAGCCTACCTCGACTCTCTAGAAAAATCTTATCCCAGAAAGGCCTCCTCCGAACATTGCCCAAATCAAAGCTGGAACCCCTTATGCTCTACCTCCCTTCCACTGATCAAACTAGAGTCTAGCTACTCCCTTGAGCTGGTAGACAGTCAATTCAACCCGCTCTATATCACCTCTGAGCATAACCTGAAACACTATCTCAAGCTCCTCAATGAAGTTCTCGGGATCCTTCTTCACATCAGACCCCATGAACTCAGATGGGTTCATCCTCAGAAATTCACAAACCCTGGTGGTATTTGAACCATCATTCCTGTAATCTCCCTATCAACCTCCCTATGTAGTGACTACCTGTGCCAAGTCTGGATGGCCTAGCAGAGCTAAGCATTAGAGATATCTACTTGTGAAGGCTACCTAACAGGCATACCTGGACCACTAGGTCTCTCGAGAATTGGTGGCTCAGGCTAGTTTGCATTCTGCCTGTTTGGACGCCCTCTACCCCTAGTTGGTTCGAAAGCTCTAGTGGAGGCATGATCTGAAAAATGAGGCATGAACGCATGAATTAGAATAGACTTAACAGAGGTAACTCTGAAGCACAAGAGGGAATATCAATTGATACTGACACTTCTTAATATCCTGTAACCTCCCTATTATGGATGTGGTATGCTTCACACCAATAATATGGACTCTACTAGATATTGTTCTATAAACTCTCTAGGACACTTGAACTTTGTGCTCTGATACCAAGTTTTTCACACTCCGAGTTCACATCCTGGGCATGGCCAGAACCCAGAACCATTTTAAGCCCCGAGCAAATTACTTGGCCTGGTTACTATACTCAGCAAAAAACTCAAATAATAAAGGATAGGCTTAAATATAATAAGCTAATAATACTAAAATATCTGAATAAACTAAATAGTAAAAATGTCTAAACAACAACTGAAGAGAAGATCTGGAACTTTTAACATACAGTCTATGGAACCTCTAACTAGACTAGTCTGAACAACTACTAAAAATAAATATAAAAAAATCATAGATAGAAACTCCAAAGCCTCTGACTGGTAGGATGCCTCACTAATAGCTGGATGGAAAGTGCTAGTCCTCAACGGAACGTCTACTGAGGAACTCTGTCACCTATGCTTGTATAATAAAATGATGCAGGTCCAAAGTACTTTAGTATATGAAATGTGCGACATGTAAAATAGCCAAAATGGGGACTCGGGATAAGGCATTGTACTCAAGTAATCACAACATGTCTCAAAATAGGATAGTATAAGTGATAAATGAAGTGCATGCTAAAAGTAGAGCATATGTTGAAACTCTGTATGTAGAAACTAGTTTACTTTAGCTTGAGGAGTTTCCCTGACTAACAACCATCACTATGATCTTCGTGATGATACAATATCTTGCCCATGCTGCCAAAGTCATCTAGTATTTTTTTAGGATGAGAAATGAAAACTAGAGGAGTGGATCTATCCCAAAACTAGGTCATCTCAGTGGCAAGTGAGAAGTTGAACTATTGGTACAAATCTATCCTACACCGGTAACTACTTTATGAGTTCAAGTTATTATTACTCTCACTCATATCGATGCTTAATACTACTCCCAAATAACTCTAATAGTGCTCATAACTTAAGAGTAAGAGTTCTCAAAATATCTCTTTTATCTTTTAGTACTTAGCTCAACGGTAGCTTTTCTTAAACTTTTCACAACTTGTCTCTTTTCTATGACTGAAAATAGTATCATTACAAGTGTCTCAAAAATCCAATGACACTACTCAGCTATCTTGCAAATATAAAGCTTTAAGTACTCCTTAACTCAAACTGTGAACATTATAGCTTTTCATGAAATAGATATAGGGTTCTCATAAATACAACAATAACTGTAAACCTTGTCTCAATCACTTAACTTAGTGTTAAAATCAATAAAAAAAAACATGATTTTTATCAAGAAGAATGCATGAACAAGTATTTTGATGAAATTAACTAGTAATGGAGGAAAAACTTTGATCCTAACTTATAAATATGATCTTGGATAGAATCTGGTAGTTATAGATACTAAAATAATAATAAAATAACTTTTGAAGGGCTATACATACCCTGGAAACTAGTTTCTTGGAAGAATTGAAGAAAATTCTTGGAAACCCTAGCTTTTTCCCCTTTGAATCTACGTATTGAGTTATTGGAGGGTTTTGAAGTTGATGATATGAATAAGTATGTTCTAGGGTTTAATTAGGTGGAAACTGACAAGTTGAGGCTCAAAAGGGTGAGAAATGATGAAAATAACCCTCTTTAAAATTGTTGGTCGGATCACCTACGAGACCCTCTATGACCCATAGAAGCTTCTATGACCCATAGGGAATCTTTCGTAAACTTTCGGGCAAATTTTGAGGTATATAGAATTCTCTATGAGCCCTATTTACGACCCGTAGATGGGTTCATAAAGTCTGCGGCTGAAAATATGAAGTTCCAGTAATTTTTCCATGAGTTAGCAAAACGGGTCATACTCTGATTTACGAAATCGTAAAGAAGTCTCATATTGCACCTCTACTCTAATAGTATTCAGTAAATGATCATACCATTTGACTCCGAATTCTAAATTAGGTGAAACCAGTTGCGTTGAAAATTTAATTCAAAAAGCTTTCATTTGGTATGTCAGAGAACTTTTTAATTCTTTTTGTGCTAAGATTTATGGTCATTGAAAGTTGGCCCTTGCATAATCTAAGTCTAGAAACTCAAGGTATAAGAAACTTTTGAACTCAATAAGGTACTAGAGGTCTCTTATGACCCTAATACACTTCTCATACATAAGGGTAAGTATTCAAACATAGGTACATATGAGGATAGAGTTATGGAGTGTCACACTTACCATAGGGCCCATCCATAAACCTTATCTACAATCTATAAAAGATTTTATAGGCCGTAGAATCCATCCATAGATGAGGCTCAAGATTTAAAAGGTACTTATGAAACTAGTCCATAGCTCGTAAAAGATTAAACGGCTCGTATACTTGGGTGGTGATCGCTTATGTTATTCTTCTTTTTATCAAGAATTTGCTAAGGGCCAAAAATGAAATTTTCTAGAGTGTTATGATATCTTTTCCTTGAGGTTATTCGCCCTCGAATAATGGTCGAGTTGGGCCTTATATAAGGAATAATACCATCAAGAACTCAATTGTGGACTTCACTACTCAAATACCCAAAGTCTCAAACTTGAGAATGAAGATCAACTCAAATTTATCACTAATAGGCATGAATAGATAGGGGTATTTAGTGATCCTATCCTATTCAGCACTTCATCAATAGACCTTTATCAAGTCTTGTACATCTCGATAGACCCCAATTGAAACAATCAAATATGGGCCTTTTTCCTATGGTCTTACTTCTAAGTTTGTCTATCTTGATTTCCCACTACATCATCTCCCCTTTGAAAGAAGTCAATTCTACTTTTTCTACTCTAAGACAAGTTCGTTTGGAGATGGGGACTTGACAACTCAGGTTGCTAAAATCAACTCGAGTTTCTGCAATCAACTCAGCATGACGAGCATAAGGTGAGTTTATGCTTGGAATAAAATCGAAACTAGACTCATCATTGGGAGTAGAAACACTGGAAATCTTAAAAATATGCTTAGGAAGGATTCTAAATTGATCAATCATATCACATATGAGACACAAGAAGTAATATCACATCTGATTTAATGAATCATGAACATAAAAGGAAAAGTACTCTAAACTTACCCGTGACAATATTAACCATAGCATTGAGGCGGTTTATTTCTTTGCCTCTTCTAGCGGTGTTAACTCATTAATCACCGCAGACTAGTGGTGTTGTAGGAGGTTGGGCCTTGTTCCCCTTATTTTTTGCCTCCACGTTGGATAGATCATCTGAAAATAGACTATCTAACCACACTTATAGCAACTACACTCTTCCATACGAAACTTTCCATACTTACCACATGATGTCTTTATACTAGGTACTTATGACCCACTTTCCTAGGATTGAAAACCTTGTGCCCAAATTTTTTACTCTTGTATGATCTTTAGTCTAGCTTGGGTCTTGATAACTTGGCCTTCTTATTTAATTGCTCCTCTATGTATTTCTTCATGCCATCTTATAATTTTTTAGCATAGATCATGAGACTTGAGATATACATATCTGAAATCAATAATGAGGCTAAGCACTCCTTCTTGACATGCTTGCCAAATCCAGAGATAAACTTTCTCATTTTAGACCTTATATCTGGGACTATCATTGGAGCATATCTTGATAACTAAATGAATTTTAAGACTGTACTCTTTCACTATCATCCCCACTTTCTTTAGGTTCACAAATTCTTCCACTTTTGCCTCCCTCAACTCTCTTGGAAAGAAGTAGTCAAAGAGTGCACTCTCAAACTCACCTTATATCGCAGGTTCAACATCTTTACCACGATTCTTCTTCCACTGATTATGCCAAACATTTTCAACATCCCTAAGTTGATAAGAGACAATCTCAACTCTTTCAACTTCGTTAACATGCATGGCCTTTAGGATTTTCCACAACTCTTTAATCTTGGATCCTATGAATATTGGTTCGGTTCATCCTCAAGAAATTCCTAATCTTTGTGGTACTTGATAGGTCATGATAACTATAGCTAGGGGTTGGGTAACTCCAGTTACTAGTCTGGGTAGCCACATTATGGAGTGAGCATGGCAATAGCTCCTCTAAGCATGGCTTTAGAAGTAGGAACAGTGCTAGGAGTTTAGGGGACTCGGGTAGTTTAAAGAGTGATTACTTGAGGAACTTTAATAGACTATACAAGATGGCCTCTGATCCTTACTCCTGACTGTAGGGCCATCTCAGATGATAGTACTTTGGTATTGGCAACACTTCTTTGATCGATAGTATATTTGAGAGGCATGATCTACAAACATGTAATGCGCAAGTTAGAAGGGGACCTTTGCAGATTTGACTCCATTGCACAACTTTTCCCTGCCCTTGACCTCTCACATCATTTCATTCTTCTTCTGTGCCATCGCTTAAATGAAGACACTTGATCAATCGATTTACCCATTCAAAACAAATCTTCTTATCGTTTTACCAAGTTAATTATTCTTTTTCATATTTACATTTTTGTGTAAAACATGAAAGAAGTAAAATATGTTCTAATATCCTGCAGCCTCCTCATTATAAATGTGGTAGCTTCACAATGATAAGAAGGACTTTACTAGACACGACTTCATAGGCACCTTAGGACATTTGAACTTTTTTCTCTGATACAAGGTTCTCATACTCCAAAAGGGTACCTTAGTTATGGATGACACTCAGAAACTATTGTTGGTTCCTAAGGGCACCATTTGGCTTGATTCACTTATTCATTTAATGGAAAAATCTATAAAATAAAAAGACAATACTCTAGTGGACATTTGACTCATCATATAAAATAATTTTTAAGACTTTCTTGTTAAAACAACTCAATGTTTCAATTCAAATAAATAATGATAGTTTGCAAAATCAACTCTGAAAGGAAAAATGACTTCACTCTGGCTCTATCTAACTCTATGTATGAAAGCCTCTATCGATTCATAAGAAGTGTCAAGACAATATCAAGCTACCACAAGACGCTAAAAAGAAAGAAACTTCAATAAAAAGGATTCCTCCAAAAGCAAGTAGGTCTTATTAACGTATAAAACTCGATGAAATTTTCAATAAATATTTATAGAGAATCTCTAATACTTGTATATGCATTATAAAATAATGCAGTACCAATTGTCATCAGTACATGAAATGTACGGTATGTAAAAGAATAGAGCAAAACTCAAGAGCAAGCTCAATGACAAGAATAAAATTCAACTCAACTCAAAATGTTATGCAAGTTTTAAAATATAGCAATGTTTTTCAAATCGACTCAAGCATATACATTTCAATAACTTTAGATTAATTATCATCATAGGAAATTTTTCTAATCGACAACCATCACCATATGAGTGAGTGATGTTACAACAAAGCGATGTTGTTGCCACATTGATCCAATACCTTGCCAGGGTAAAGGACATTACATCAATAAATCCAATAAAAGTCCTCTTTCAGGATGTGTGAGGCATGGCCTTATCCTACACTTGTTATGTAGTTTATGAAGTTTGAGTTTTTTTCAATCGTACGTAAATCAGTGCTCAATATTACTTTCAAAATATATGTTCATATCTATCAATATTTCAAATCATCCCATCAAGTCTTCAAGGACCTTTTCATCAATTCAATTTTATCTCAATCAGTTATGCTCTTTCATATAAAATATGCTTCAAAAGTAATGCAAATTCCATCAAAATCTTCTTGAAAAAATCCACGTTTTCCTGTCCTATATTTAAATAAGCGTTTAGTACCACATCCTGATAATTGCAAATTTTTATTAATTGAAGCTTTTTTCTCTTTTCTTAGACATAAGAGTGAATGAATTTAGTATTCCTATCACCTTACACAAACCACCTCATCCCAACTTTTTATTTCCAATACTCTTCCTCCAACTTCAAAAACATTTTCAAGTCAGCTTCAATTTTTTTCATTTCAGTCATGTTATCAGGGGAAAGATCCTAGCATTATTCCACTAAAATTCATATTTTTCCCAAACAGTTTACTAAGGCATTATCAAAGCCGAAACTCATTTTATATTATTCTAGTTCTGCTTGATCTTGAAAATATTCTATTCGAACTATAAATGAATACTTGTATCTTCTGTTAAGTCAATCAACCTCCCAAAAGCATTTTAAATATTAGCATACCTAACATTTAAAAAATAATATTTTGTCTATCATTGATCACAACTTGTAGTTCGCCCCTTATTACTTCTTGTCTTCACCTGTAGAGGAATCATAGATCATCCTCTCTTTGTTTTTAAACTATTTATATGCCTTGGGTATAGATAACTAGACTTACTAACTTACATAATATTACAATTCATCCTCTCTTCATCATCAGTGTTGTTATAATTTTGCTCATCATTTAACATCTCCCCTTGTTCGAATTTTTCATTACTAGACTCCTCAATAAGCTCTTTACTTCTGACCCCTTAGTCTATTTTATCAAAATCCTCCTTCACTAATTGATCATCATTAGTATGACTGTCCTTTACTACTACCACCTTTACTTTAGTGTCAATAGTTTCATTAATGTTACCCTCAGTTGCTCCTCCCATTCTTTTAACAGATGTTAACTATTCTTTGTTATTATGTCTTTGTAAGGATATTTGATGAAGTTCTGTGGTCAGTTTCATGAAATGCCTCCTCAATCCACTCTTTAGTAATGACAATATTACCATTGTCAGTTTGATCCTTTTAGTTAACCTCCTCCTCTTCGTCAACAACCAGAGTATCAAACTTATTTTGAGTCTGAACCTATACTTTTGCAGGTTATCTTTTCCATCCTCTATTCCATTTTTGTTAGCAAAAACGTGAAAATAAGAATAAGAAAGAAATAAGAACAATGATATTTAACGTGGTTCAGATCAGAATGATCCTACGTCCACCAGAGAACAACTGTTTATATATTAACAAAGAAAGGGAAGAGATCCCAAATACATCTAAGAGAATTTAGCAATTCTCTACTCTTCTAATGTATTTTTGCTACAAGAGAGAAATCTTATGCCTTAGGAGATAAGAAGACAAGTGAGGAGTGATGCTACAAATAAACCAAGAGCTACCTATTTATAGGAGTGAATTCTTCCTCTTGACATCATCTATGATATCATATGTGCCAAAAAATTCCAAGGTAGGTGTAACTATAAATTACCTACCAAGACTTTCAATATTAAAAAAATCTTACCTACCAAATATTTTCACATATTCATGGTAAATCTTGTCAACTTTAATAAATCTCCACCTTGGTAAGATTTTCCATTTTGATTTGACCTTACAACAACCAAACCAATTCTTTCAATCTCCATCTTGATTTGCTTTCCGAGCAAACTTCTAAGATTATTGGGCAATCCCATTGTAAAAAACAAGAAGAATCAAACTATTGTTGAACATCCTAGCTCTACCTAGTAGTTGTTCTCCCAGAGTTGCATTAGTTGATGCACACTCTTGCCAAGTCCTTGCAGTGTGCAAACTTGGCAAGAGGGACTATCTTGGTCAACATGTCTGCAGCGTTATCCTCTGTGATAACCTTCTAAATTTTGATAGCTCCCTCTTCAACTATCTCGAATGAAATAGAATCTGACATCGATACGTTTAGTGCATTCATGAAATCTTTGATTTTTGATTAAATGAATAGCGCTTTGACTATCACATCTTAGAGTTGATTCCAGGTGAACCAAACTCAGTTGTGCCACTAGATCTTTCAACTAGACTGCTTCTTTTATTGCCTCTGTTGCTGCTATATATTTTGCATCTATTGTAGACAAAGCGACAATTGACTATAAAGTCGATTTCCAACTAATAGCACTCCCAACAAGAGTAAAGATATATCTAATTGTGGACCTCCTTCTATCGAGATCTCCTGCATAATTAGAATCTACATAACTGAGAATTGAAATACTTTTACATTTTCAAAAGGTTAGGCCAACATTAGAAGCTCCTTTAAGATATCTTAATATCCACTTGACAGCTTTCCAATGCCTTTTTCTCGGATTGGTCATGTACCTGCTTACACTTATAGATTAAGCAATATCTGGACATGTGCAAACTATAGTATACATGATGCTACTAATTGCGCTAGCATAAGAGATCTTTGATATATGCTCCACCTCATCCTTAGACTATGGCATTTGTAACTCTAAAAGCTTGAAATGAGAAGTTAACGGTGTACTTACAGGCGTGCTCATATGCATGTTGAATCTCCCAAGAACCTTTTCAATATATCTTTTCTGAGAAAGATGTATAACACCATCTTTTCTTGAAATGTCCATTCCAAGAATTTTTTTTTGCAGCCCTCAAATCCTTCATGTCAAATTCCAGAGTTTATCCTTCATGTCATATTGCTCAACAGTTCTTCAGATTGTTTATCTCTATTATATTATTAGAAGTAATAAGCATATCATCAACAAATAACAATAAATAAATCATAGAGTTACCAGATATTTTCTTGTGGTACATATAACTATCAAATGCACTCCTCACGAATCCATGTTTAGTCATGAACACATCAAATCTCTTGTACCACTGTCTAGGGGATTGTTTCAAACCATACAAAGACTTCTTCAGTTGTCATATATGGTTTTCTTTTACCTTAGTTAGGAAACCTTCAAGCTGATCCCTATAGATTGTCTCTTCTAGATTACCATGCAAGAAAGCAGTTTTGACATCAAGTTGTTGAAGCTCCAAGTCAAACTATGTAACCAATGTTAGTAGCACGCGAATCGAGCTATGTTTCATAACTGGAGAGAAGACCTCATTATAGTCAATTTCCTCCTTCTGACTAAAACCCTTTGCAACTAATTTTGCCTTGAATTCAGCATCTTTCACTCCTGGAATTCCCTATTTCTCTTTGTAGACCCATTTGCATCTAATTGTCCTCTTCCCCTTTGGCCTTTCAACTAAGACCCATGTCTCATTTTTGTGAAGAAACACCATCTCTTCCATCATGGCTAACCTCCATTGTGCAGCATCTTTACAAGAAGTTGCTTTAATATACGAGGAAGGCTCAAGATCCTTAATCTCTTCTTTTACAGCTACAAATGTATATGCAATCAGATTTTCTTGCTCTATAAGACGTTCTGATTTTCATATTTTCCTTTTATCCCTTTCCTTCGCAACTGTGTATGGTTCATTGACAGCAAGTTCTTTAAGATCCGCATCTTTTGAATCATCAACTTGAGTCTCTAGATCTTTTTTCGTGGTAAGATTCACTGGTAGATCTACTTGCTCATTGTTCCAGTTTTTTGATAACTCCACAAAAATTTTATGAGGATCTAGCATAGAGGATTCATCAAAGGTAACATCTCTACTAACTACAAATTTGAGTAAAGACAAGCACCAAAGCTTGTACCCTTTTACTCCATCTATATACCCTACGAATATGGCTTTATTAGCCCTTATTTCCAACTTTCCTTCGTTAACATGATAATAAGTTGGACATCTAAATACTCGTAGGTATGAATAGTCAGAGGGTTTACCTGACCATACCTCATTTGGAGTCTTAAAGTCAATCGTTGATGTTGGAGATCGATTGACAATATGAGAAGTAGTATGAACTACTTCAACAAAACTCTTTGGACATTTTGGCTTGTAAGAGGATACAACGAGTCTTCTCAAGAAGAGTTTTGTTCATTCTCTTGGCAACTCTATTCTGTTATGGTGTGTGCCTGACTGTCTTATGTCTTGCGATCACGTGAACTTTGCAGAAATTATTGAACTCTTCACTGTAAAACTCCAAGTCGTTATATGTGCGAAGATACTTGATTTTTCTCTCCTTTTGATTCTCAATCAAAATCTTTCATTCTTTAAATGTTTCAAAAGCATCATTTTTTGCTTTTAAGAAACGCACCCAAACCTTTCGTGAAAAATCATCAATGAATACAAAAAGATACCTTTTTTCTTCCTTCAATGGAAGCTGAGAGGGACCCCATAAATCTGAATGGATATAGTCTAGCACCCCTCTCGTCTTATGCTTTCTAGAGCTAACCTGACCTTCTTTTGCTTTCCTATAATGCCATGCTCACAAAATTCAAGTGTGTGATTTTCTCACTATTCAAAAAGTTACATTTTCTCAATATCTCCAGTCTTTGTTCACTTATATGACCTAGTCTCATGTGCCGTAATCTTGCCTTATCATCATTAGATAATTGCATAGATGCATTAACTGAGCCAACGATGGTGCTTCCTCCCAATGTGTGAAGGCCATCCTCCATCTTGGCCTTTAGCATGACTAAAGAGCCTTTAGTCACTTTCATAATTTCTCCTTCACCCATGTACTTATAGCCATTTTTATCCAAAGTAACTAGGGAGATTAAATTCTTCCACAGATCAGGAATATGACAGACTTCTATAATGGTCCTCACTATTCCATCATGGCAGCGAACCCAAACTAAGCCAATGCCAACTATTTTACAAGTTGCATTATTGCTCATTACTATGGTTCCTCCACTTGTTTCATAATTAGTGAATCAATCTTTTCAAAATATCATATGAAGAGTGCAACCAGAGTCTAGCACCCATTTATTGTCATAGACTCCACTATTGCATGATGTTGCTAGTACATAATCATCGTCAGAATCATGTACCTGCTCATCAATAGATGTACTTACCTTTTCTTTGGACTTTGATATAGGAAATCTCATTCAAAGTGCCCCTTCTTATGGCAGCCCTAACACTCTGCATTCTTCTTGTTCACACGAGACTTTGATTTGTGCTTTGATTTGCTCTTTCTCTATTGGTTAGTATGGCCTCTCACAAAATTTTGAAGTCAATGAAAATAGGAAGGACATACAAACATCTCCTCATTCTTTTTAATCCCAGCAATTTGTAAGTCCATCACAAGTTTGTTGAACGCATCTAGATGGTCTTGTAACAAAGTACTCAGCTCTATCTTAAATGTGTGAAAACGCCATTGTAACAGCATCCTTGTTGTCACTGATCGGTCCTGGTAAAGCCCTTCTAGCTTTTACCATAACTATTTGGCAGTCTCCTCTATATTTGTACTCACTTGACAAAGCACATTAGGTGTAAAGGAAAGTTGGATTGCACTCAATGCATCTCCTTCAATCCTTTCTTTGTTGGCATCTGATGTACCATTGGGATATTTTTCATCAATAGCATGGATTGAACCTTCCCTCCATAATAACGCCATCATCTAGATCTTTCAAATATTGAAGTTGTTTCATCCACTAAATCTATTAATTTCAAACTTCATGGAACTCATCTTTACTGGTTCTTCCTCTTTCACAACAAACTATTCAGAAATATCGAAAACCAAAGCAATTCTTTTCTGCTGTGGAAGTTTAGACTTGCTACAAGCACAGAGCATACTCAGATAAAAATTTGGCTCTAATACCAATTGATAGCGAAAACGTGAAAATAAAAACAAGAAAGAAGAACAACGATATTTAACGTGGTTCAGATCAGAATGATCCTACGTCCACCAGAGAACAACTGTTTATATATTAACAAAGAAAGGGAAGAGATCCCAAATACATCTAAGAGAATTTAGCAATTCTCTACTCTTCTAATGTATTTTTTCTACAAGAGAGAAATCTTATGCCTTAGGAGATAAGAAGACAAGTGAGAGGTGATGTTACAAATGAACCAAGAGCTACCTATTTATAGGAGTGAATTCTTCCTCTTGACATCATCCATCACATCATATGTGCCAAAAAATTTCAAGGTAGGTGTAATTATAAATTACCTACCAATACTGTCAATATTAAAAAAGTCTTACCTACCAAATATTTTCACATATTCATGGTAAATTTTGTCAACTTTAACAATTTCTTTTATTCTAGGAAATTACCATCATTCTTGTCTTCCGTGTTGTTGTTATTAACCTACACAGTTTTTCCTTTAGTATTGGTCCCCTTATCCTCCTTATTCTAAACTGGTCGGTTAGCTTTCATCTCCTTATCTTTGAACAGTTCAGTGTGCTGCACAAAAATCTAGTTTTCATCATGTCCCTGAATCATACATGTTTTACAATATTTGAGAAAATAATCATACTTGATCTAAATTCACTACTCCAAGACCTTCCCATTACCTTTTGTTATTCCAATCTTGATACATTTTGGAACATCACCGAGTAGATTGACCTTCACTTTAACTCTAGAACAACTCAGTCTAGTTTGATTTTTTATAGCCAAATCCACCTATAATGACTTACTAACAGCAATGGTCAATGAAAAAACTGTCTTCACTCCCAAATATTCGGAGAGAAAAAAAAAAGAAATCCATGCAATGGTTGTCGAAGTTCTTCTTTCGAATTAGATATTGGAACTCACTTCAATATCCTCATAGGATATGACTTATTATGTTGAGATATATAAAATGCAGGTTTTGACAGCAGGTGGACATGGTCTTCAAGCAAAGTCGCCCTAATCAAGATATGCCTATTACTCAAAAGGCCAATTTTGTAGTCCTCTTTCAACTCGCACTGTTTAGGGATCAGTTTTCCCAGATCCTGAATTTCTGGCCAACCATATGAAAATTTTTCAATCACTGTATATTGAAGATTCTCGTTGATGCATCTGATCAATCTCCATCTGTTCCCCCAAAATAATAGATTCTCCATGCAAATATGTGATAGGTTTTAAAGGAACATGCTTCACTTTTGGGGCTGGTGGTTTTAAAACACTTGCATATGATATTGACGGTGAAATAGGTTGACCAATTCCAGTAGGAGGTTGGCCAACCGTCGGCGTGAAATGAAAAAGCTTCAAAAAAGTTGATTCGTTGCCAAGGTAGAAATAGGGTTTTAAAGCATTTTCATGTTTGTTTAGTAGTTTTTTTCAACCTGTGTATAACTAATACTAAATCTGGCGCGTCGTACTTGTGTTTCACATGGAAGAAAAAATTTCAAAACTTAATGTACCTCTTCTTTTTCTTCCTGTAGAAGTAGTAACACTGAGGGGTTGTTTGGTTAGGAACAACCGATTCGAAGATCAACTATTTTGAAATAAGTTATCATAAGATAAGTCATTTCATCATGTATATTGGATAATTTATCTCATCATTAAGATAGAAATTATGGAATAAATAATTAAAAATTATCTAAATACCTCTAATTAAATGTCGAATAAAATAATTATATATTTAATTTTAAAATTATTATGTCTTATGCTACCAAATAACTCTTCACCAAGTAGCTTAGGATAATACTGGTGAGCAAATTTTAACACAAGTAAAATGTGATTCCTTAGAGTGATGATAGTAACTTCTCTTTCCCTCTGTTTCATATAAAATAATTAGCCAAAGTTATCAACATGGCAAGCATGCATAATGGTGTGAAGTAAAAGAGATGTTACTTTGACCATTTTGAAGAATTGGTGTCAGAAAAGCCCGGACATAACTGATAGTATTAAAATTGCATAAAATAATTTTTTTATATAAGTAATACTAATTTTTTTATCGATAAAAATAATAATGTATTTTCTGTAATTTTAAAAAATAGTATATAAAAATTTTATTTTTATTTTGTGTGAAGTAGAACGATTAATTTTAGTAAATCTCAATTCAAAAATTATTATTGAAACTGTTTAGTTGTCTAAACACCAAATCATTTTGTTTGCAACTATGGGTTCCAAATCATAAGATTGTGCATACCTAAATTAGTTTCATAAGCTATTTATTATTTCTTATCAACAGAGAATTAAGTAAATTAAAGTTTTATCAGAAAATTTAGTGAAAGTTATCAATTAAAGTGAATCTTTGGAGATAAAAATTGTGAAATTTAAAAAGAATGATATTTTATTTTTAAGGTGAAAATGATATTTGGGCATAATTTTTACAATTGATTTCAAGTAAAATGGGTTAATTATATATATATATATATATATATATATATATAAAACGAGGCTGGAAGCACAGCTGATGGACAACATATGTGCTTCTAGCCATTAACAATTTATTTAGGGGCAATTTCGGTATTTAGGATATATGTTTGTTTTTAGTAGTGTTGTACTTTGGCTTCTTGTATCTGTACTTGTTTGGATATTTGACATAAAACCCAACCTATGTCTATTTATTTACCTTGCTTACTTTAAAGGTACACAATTTTTTATGAAGTATGTGGGACCTTATCTCACCACTTCCTTTTACAGCATTTTCCATTCTTTCTCTTTATTTATCCTTGGAAAAAAGGTTTAAAATATTCTTGTACTATTAAAAAAGATGAAAAATACTCTTTTTATATTTTGGATTATTTATACCTTTATATTATTAGAAAAGATCAAAAATGCTCTTGAACTATTAGAAATGGTTCAAAAATGCCCTTAGTCCGTTAGTATCGTTTAAACCAAGGCATTTATGACCCATTTCTAATGATACAAGGGTTTTTTTTACCCTTTTTGATAGTATAAATAAATGACCCAAAGTGTAAACAGAGAGCATTTTTTATCCTTTATGATACCACAAGGGCATTTTTGACCATTTTCGCATATTATATATTATTTTTAAACATATTGAGTTCTAAATAAAAAATATTATTATTAAAGAATTTTTTTCTAATTCTTTTTTAAAATCTCATTAACTAATAAAAATATTAAATATTAGAAAATATTTTTTTTCTAATCTCATTTATTAATTAAAATAGAACATCATATCCTTGAAATAAATAATATATATTTATCCTACTTCAATTCAAAAAAAAATTTAAAAAAAATACTTTATTCTAATTACTATTTTTATTGTTATCTATATAAAAATTAATGTTGAGTTTACCATAATCTTATATTTATTATATATATTATTTGTTATAGGGATACTATGTTCTATTTTAATTAATAAAATGAGATTAAGAAAAAATTATTTTCTTATATTTTTATTAGTTAATGTGATTTTTTAAAAAAATAAGAAAAAATAATTTTAAAATAATATTTTTTATTAGGAACACAATATGTTTAAAAGGAATATATAATATGCGAAAAGGGTAAAAAAAATGCCCTTATACTATCAGAAATGGGTAAGAAAAATGTCATGGTTTAACGGCACTAACGGACTCAGGACATTTTTGACCCATTGCATTTTGACCCTTTCTGATAGTACAAGGGCATAAATGGCCCAAAGTATAAACGGAGGGCATTTTTGACCCTTTTCCCTTTATCCTTTACAGTTTCTCATTTTAGTTTGTTTTTGTGGCAAATTAATGTTAATGGACTATTATCTTATTGTATATTTAAAAATTAAATAATAAATATTATAAATTATAATAATTAATAATCTAACATATCTGCATATATATATATATA
>JAOTQJ010204202.1:0-19607 GCA_025642045.1 Solanum sejunctum
TTCATTAATTTTAGTCCGAGACTCATCAATTAACACTATGTCATCTGCAAATAGCATACACCACGGTACCTCTTCCTATAAAGATCGCGTCATTTGGAAATTCTTGTCAAGAGAATCCAGATGCCAATTATTATTAAGAAGGTAATTACTTACTAGAGTGCTGCCAGGCTTAATCGATGAATTTGTTAAACAGTAAAAGGAGAAAACCTTGCTTAGTCCAGTTGTCCCACCAAAAAGAGAGAGTTTCCTCTATAGATGTCCCAAATAATATTGTTTTCTAGTAGATATCTAGATTGAAGCATATATTTTTAAGACGAAGAATCTCTAATAGTAACCACTTTGGCTATGGGGTTACTCCTAGGATAATATTTAGCTTTAAGAAATTGAGTCCAATATAGAATTCTTTGTCCTAAATCTCCACCGTTTTCTCACTTGAAAACATGAAAAATGTCAATTAGTCTTTTGAAACCCAATCCACCTTCTTGTCTCAAGAACTCCAATACTTGTTCTTGCCTTCTTTTTGTAACCAAAAGAAATTAGTAAAGTACATTTCAATTTCCTTGAAAATAGTGACTAGAGGCATCAATTCAGCAAAAGTATGTAAGATTTGAGGCTGCAGAATGTGCTTTATAATAATAGCTTCACCTCCAGCAGAGAGAAACTTAGCTTTTCAACTTGTGACTTTGTTATGATATTGTTGGTGATACCTAAGAAATAGCTTATCCTCTTTTTCTTGGTGTAAATAAGACAACCTAGATAAGTGAAAGGAAAAGTAACATACTTATACCCTTTCCACCTCTTTAATCTTTTCTTGTTTAACCTGGTCATGCTATCATGTATCATAAAAGCACTTTTGTCTTTGTTAATTTCTTGCCCAGACACAGTTTGGTACTCCTTGAGTTTCTTCATGACTATTTTGATGGTTTTCCTGTCACCCAAAAAAAAGAATCAAATCATTAGCATATCCCAAATGATTAACTTGAGGACCATTCTTTTTCATAGAAAATCCAACAAATTCCTCTCTTCAAATTAATTGATTTAGTGATTTGGTCAAAATTTCTGAAGTAATAATGAAAAGAGTAGGGGATAAGGGGTCACTCTGTTTCAAGCCTCTAGAGGATTTAAAGAAACTAGTTCTAGCTCTATTAATAATAATTGAGTACCAACTATTAGAGATGTGTCTATAAATGGTCTCTATGAATCCTTCTACAAAGCACATTCTCCTAAAAATAGAGGTTCAGAAGGCCCAGGAGACTTTGTCGTATGCTTTGGACATGTCCAATTTGATAACAACATTGCCTCCTTTGTTTGTTGTTTTGATCCCATGAATAATGTCCTGAGTGAGTAAAATATTTTCAGTAATTAGATTGCCTTTCAAAAAACCAAATTTATTATCAGATATGATTCTTGATGAGATAGTCTAATAGCCAAAATCTTAGATATGATTTTATTAGTAAAATTGCAAAGATTGATAGATTTGAGTTGAGAGAAGCTTCTTGGAGAAGAGACTTGGGGATTAAGACCAAGCAAGTATAAGTGAAATACTTGTTGAGGTTGGCACCCTAGAAGAAAGCTTGTACAAAATCAATCATGTCATTTTTAATGATCTCCCAAGTAGTTTGAAAGAAGTGGCTATTAAACCCATCTGGGCCAGCTGAGCTACTAGGATCCATAGAAAAAATAACATTCTTGATTTCTAATTCTGTAGGGCTCTTTTGAATCTCAAGATAGTCTTTAAGTAATGCTAGGCTCACACCATCTCAAGATATCCATGTTGTTAACTTTATCAAGATCTAAGAATAAATTACTATAATAGTTTATAGCATCTTGAGAGATTTCTTGATTGACTTCTGCCAAATTGCCATGTTTATCTCGAATATTGTGAATATGTAATGACCCAGATATCGTACGATGTTATGGACCTTGAGAAAATCCCATTACAGGTAAAGAGTTTTACCAAGTATATCTCAAGAGAGACCACACGGCCAGTATGGGATCGCACAAGTTGTGTGGCCTTAAGTGACACAACACTTGACCTCAAATCTTGCATGTTGGCCTTGAGGTAGAGTTGTAAGCTAAGGCACACTTCACTGGATCCCCACACAAGTTGTGTGACTTTCCACAGGTCGTGTGGAGGATCCGTGGGATGGCCTAGGCTTGAAAACCCCATCATTGGAGCTAAGGGAGGCCACACGACCTGTAACATGGGCCGTGTGGTTTAAGACGGGCTGTTTGGCCTTCCGTGAAGTCTCCAAAGTGAAAAATATTCTAAGTATAGGGTCATCATCTCATAATATTTTTGCAAAATTTTTCTAACATTGGGGAGACAAGAGTACCACACGAACCCTATAGCTCCACACGGGTTGTGTATGGTGTTCATTTAGTGGCTCATGCGAAAGAATTATAAGTGTTGGTTTAACATCAGTATTTCCAAAACAAATTTCTAAGTGTTATTTCGCAGCCACTCCATAAGGACCGTGGAGTGCCACATGACCTATTTACCCTCAAGTCAAATGACTTCCGATTAATTTTTCTTCTGATTCATTAATGGTATTTATATAATTCTAATTATTTTAATTGGTGTTTTGAGAATTCCTATGCTATTCTAAGGTCATCCAAAGATCTAAAACCTATTTTAAACATTCAAACGCATCTCTCATAATTTTGAGCCCTCAGAAAACAACTTTTAAAAGAACTCTTGAAGATTCAACTTGAGAGCTAAGGAACTCAACTCTTATTACAAATTCTTTGGGGTTCCTTCATCTTAGTGAAGGTTCGTGGGGTTTGATCCTTGGTTACTTTCCAATCAAGGAGTCTCAAACTATTTTAAAGCATTTTCATGAATTTTTAGCTCACTTTGAATTGGCGTTTTGAATATTTTGATTCTTTAAATTCTAATAGTATATGGGTTTATATGTATCTAATAAATTTTAAGTTGATTTGAATTATAAGATGATGATTTACTTTGGTTTATGAAACTATGTATATGTATGTCCCTCTTTAAGACTTGTTTATACATGGGTAATCTTATGTTGGATCTAAATAAGGATTTACTAGTGTATTTACTTCAACTTCACCTTGTACTTTTTATTTTCGATTTAATCCTAATTACCCATGTCTTCTTCATATCATTCATAGCATTTGCATTTATGATATTAGACTATTTTGAGAAATTATATTATGGGTTAAGCCCAATTATGTTTTATGAAATTGTTTTGACGTGATATTGGTTATGAAAAGAATGTGATCACATATATGTCTGTTGAATATGACTTTTTGAGCATTTTGAGTGCTTGCACCATTTTGTATATGAACAGGCTATACCTATGCATGAGTATTATGACTATAAACAATGATTTTGGCATTTAAGCCTAAGTATGAATTTTTATGAATGGTATTGGACTTTAATGATTAAGGATGCATTGAAATGATCTTGGAAATGAATGTTGTCTTTTAAAAGCATGTATATCTACATATACGTATATGTATTCTTGTGGGATGAGGACCTAGCACTGATGGATGGAGGGTTTTGCTCTCTTTCCTTGAACTATGTGCCTAGCATAGGTTTCCTTTCTAAAATAGGAGTTGTCCCATAAGGAAAGATGCCTCCAAAATGGGAGTTTTCCCGTAAGGAGAAGAAATGATATGATATGAAAATCCTATCCAGAATGGGAATTGTCCCGTAAGGAAGGTTACTTCATACGAAATGGGAGTTATCTCGTAAGGTGAAGTATGGTCTACCCTTGGCAAGTAAGTCACCTTTTTACCGATGAGGGGATTTTATTGGGATTCTAAGTAATAGCTCGATTGGTCTTACTCATGTTAATTAAGGTTACATCCCCACTATATATATGATCATCATTTGCATTTCATGCATCACGAATTTCATAGCATCTCATTGTATTACACTCTTTGATATTAAATTCCTTTTATGTTATGTGCCCTGGTCATCTAACTTTGGTATGCAAGTTTTGGTAATTTCATGTATTGAGTCCTACATACTTAGTACATTCAAATATACGAACACATATTCTTGCCTACATAATTTTACTATGTAGGAACCGAGGAGTTTGATTATCCACCATTCGAAGTCTAGCTTGGAGTCTGAGTTTACTTGTAGTGGTGAGTCCTATCTTCCAAGGATGAACCACCATCTATCTATCTATCTATCTATCTAGGTTACTTCTCCTTATGTATTTGATGGTGAGCTCAGGGTATGTCTTGGCACTTGATCCATCTATCTAGAGGCACTGTTGGATACCTTGTAAATCTCTTTACGTTATATATTATGTGTTAGGGCTAGGTCTATGTTATGTATCCACTATCTTTGACTATTGCTATGTGAGTTGATTATATGTTTGATGGAATATCCTAAGTCTCGAATTATCCCCATAGCAGATGTCCTACTTTCTCATCCCATAGTACTATGTGTTAGTTATTGAATGCACTTCCGAACTAATGATGCGAGTTTTGGTATCTTGAGGCTTGTTCGAGGACTCTTGGGGTTCTCATTAGTCGTGTCACTTCTAAGTCCTAGGTCCGTGTCATGACAGAATATAACCTTTCCTCCTTCTTTGTTTGATCATAATGTAAAAGTATTTGGAATTTGAGTCGCCTTCTTCAGCCATTTAACTCTAGCCATTTTCTTTATGATAGAGTCTTGCATCTTGATTCATTTAATAGATTCAGCTTGAGTTTTGTGAAGTTTGTCTATATTGGCATCAAAATTATAAGCTTCATATCTGTCTTCCTGGACATTGATGTTATTTTTCAGCACTTTCACCCTTTCAAACACATCCCCAATACTATTTCTGGATCAATTACTCGAGGCTTACACCTGAAGCTAATTTGTTGGATATTGCACTTGAAAGTAAGCCAAAATAAGTCAACATTCCCTTGGATATTACACTTGATGGTAATTTATTGCCTACTCTTTGAAACAATAGAGCAATAAAGACTAGATCTCCAAAAGCACCATATCTTGCTGTTAGAACTGGATATGGTTTGGTCAAAATTGAGGATATTTTTACAAAGCTCAATCTGTCCACCATCTAAGCAAAGTTCCTAGAGTACAACAAAATCAGTTTTGTGAAGCTTGACTAATTGAATCAGTCTTTCAAAAGCATCTTTCGATTTCATCCCCCTAATATTCCCAATGATATAATTAGTCATGGAAACTATTAAGGTTAGTCTTCGTTTCTTTTATTTTCTGGATCCGGTTGACTATACAATCACCTTTTCCTTCTGTCTTTCTTTTATGCTCTTGTCAATATCTTGTTTTTCTCCTTGTATCTTTCTTATTTGTCTATCCCATATCATGTTCTTCGCCTTCATAATAAAAGAGCTAGCAATCCCAATTTGATCCTTTCACTTTTTTCATACGTTTGTTTATCTTAACAGGTGCTTGGTTTTCTATTTTTCCATGTGAAAATGTCTACTCATGCTCTAATTCTTTGTGCATCTCATGAATAATAGTATTAATATTCTTCAGATTGTTTACTAACATTTTCTTGCATCTCTGTATGAGTTATCACTATTTTGATTTACTTTGATTTGACCTTTCGAGGTGTTGCACTCGCCATTATTGTTGACCTCGTTGACAACCTTCTTAGTAGTATCGTTCATTGGTTTTGTAGTCCTCTTATTTGTGAATCGGATGAACCCATAATTTGTTTGTGTTTCATTAGACTGCCTTGTGTTCTGTTGCATTTCTTCTAATTTCTGGTTGGTTTTGGATATCTATTCCATTGTTTTTCTCATTATCCGTTTTGTCATCTTTCTTAATCCATTCCCTTTTCTTTTCGCTTTGGTGGTTTTCCTGCCCTCTACCTTACACTTGCATTGATCATGTCCTTGAAGGGGACATGTCCGACAAAATACCAGAACGCGCTCGCATTCAAGGTTATGCTCATAACCCTTTAAACCCTCAATCTCTCTCGGCCCACAAAGATAGAATTGACAAGAGTTTTTTGGAAGTCCACTTCTGCTCAAACTTTTGTAGTGTTTGGCTTAGATTTCAAAATGGTTGCAACTCCTCCTTAAGGGGGGTTCCAATCAGGGAGAGAATTTGTCTTAAGTAGTGCTAATTGAATAGGTGATATTTAAGCTCTGGGAGAAGAACCTAGATCGATGTTATAGGTATTTCTTCATTGGGATCGAAGTCGGGACTCCATTTGAATAATCTTATCACAGAGTCAGAAGTACCCAAAAATCTTCTAAAATATGCATCATTATAGTTATATTCATCAAAAAAATCAATGAAAACATGTCTATAGTCAAAATCCTCTATTTTAACCTTGCCCTCAATGGGAATTTGTTCTATGAATTTTGATCTGATCACATCAATGCTAGGTCTCCCATAAGTGAACTTACTGACTAAGGTCAGCTTGCACGTGTCTGCCATAATCCCATAGTTGTCCTCTGCCTTGAAGATGTCAACTAGAATTCTGTTATGGGTTGTATGTCTAGCTACAATAGAGTAGTTGGGTTTAACTTCTGGGACTGGTTTAGCATTAAAATCACCCAAATAGTAGGGTTAAACCTGATTTTCCTCCTAAGATGTCACGACCCAAACTAGGTCCTAGATATGACACGATGAATAGTAATCCAAAGGAACCCCAAACAAGCTTCTTAGCATATCATACAACCATCCTTGATCGCGGAAGCAATTAAATAACAACAAGAGAGTAAAAATAGGGATAAAGGCACTAAGGGAATTCTTTGATAGCATATAATATAGAAGAGTCAAAGGAGTCAAATCGCAAGCATAATTACATCATTAATTCCCACAACACCTCCAAATATAGATTTGAGCGGGGGCTAAGACACTTTTCAGGCTCACCCTCATTGTATCAAGAGTTCAATATAAAGAGATATCAAAGACAAGAGAAACATAACTAGCGTCCCCGAACTAGAGGACTTACTAAAGTTCTTCTTCAAGATGTCAAACTAGCCACGTGGAGGAGGATACTCAAATGGAGCTCTGGTTCCTACATGGTAACATCATGTAGGCATAAAGTATGTATTAGTACATTTGAATGTATTAAAATGTAGGATACAATGCAACAAGAAATAGATAACATGATCAAAATGCATAACTATAAACAATGGATAAGCATAGTAATAATATTACATGAATGATCAATGCTTGAAATAAAACATGCTTTGTAAATCACTCATCTGACTTAGAACATAATACATATATCTGGGAAGAGACCTCAACTAACAAAGAATAAGACTAAGTGAACTACAACTTGGACTCTAACAATTACCCTACATCGGTAAAGAGATGGTCTACTTGCCAAAGTACACCATACTTCAAACATATGGGAACATGACTCATTTCATATGAAGTAACCTTCGTTACAGGAACATGACCCAATTTTGGAAAGAATTTCATAAGAAACTTCACCTTAAGGGAACACGACTTATTTTGGGTAGAACATCAAGAGAAATTGTACTAAGTAGATCCACTAGTATTGCAAGGGTATAATATAATCTTATGTTGTCACATAGTTCTAGAAAAAAGAGCACTCCCTCAATTCATTGGTGCTAAATCAAATCCAATGGAATACATAAAATAACAATAGCTTTAATAACTCGCAAAAACATAAAAACATGATATGAGTAGATCTAAAGTATCTTTGACCTCTGATGATGACCCTAACTTTAAAACATAAGAATAGATCATCATCAACATTACCATTGCATTAACAACAACATCAATGGCTCACAAGAGGAACATCTTTGAAAATTAGACTTAACCTCATACTTGCATAAACATAGATAATTTCATAAATTCATAACATATTTGATAGCCCATATTTATCATAAAGTCACTTGACTCATAAGTCATATTAGATCGTCAATAACTCAAGATTTCATGTCAAGATATTTTATCAAACACATGAGGGGTATGCAATGGTAGTTTAAAATCATGCAATTCAAGAGTGAAATCATATGAGAAAATTCAATGTAAATCCACCCACCAATAATTAGTATCACCCTCTTGCAAGATACATCAGGATCCCTCATCAACTCACAATAGATCATAGTTCCATAGCTCAAAAAATGCATAGTTAAACAACATTTCATAAAACCTAATATAGTTTATATTTAACGTATCCCCAAGAGGGATAAGTTTAAGTATCTGGGGTCCATCATCTATAGTAGTGGCGATATTGATGATGATGTCACATATCATATTGGGGCGGCATGGACTAAATGGAGGCTGACCTTGGGAGTATTTTGTGATAAAATGATACCATCCAAACTTAAAGTTCAGTTCTATAGAGTGGTGGTTAGACTAGGGCTGTTGTATGGGGTGGAATGTTGGCCTATTACAAATATACATATTAAGAAGATGCATATAGCAGAAATGAGGATGCTCAGATGGATGTTCGAACATACCAAAAGTGACAAGGTTTGTAACGAGGCAATTCTAAAGAAACTCGAGGTGGCCTCGGTGGGCGAAAAGATGAGGGAAGCAAGACTGCATTGGATTAGACATGTGCAAAGAAGGAGTATTGATGCACCCATTAGAAGGTATTAGAGGCTAGTTGTGGGTGCTTCTTGAAGGGGTAGTGGTAGACCGAATAAATATTGGGGGGAGGTGATCAGACAAGACATGGTGGAACTCGGCCTCATTGAGGACATGACCTTAGATAGAAAGAAGTGGCGGTCATGAATTAGAGTAGCAGTCTAAGTTTTTCTTATTCTTTCTATTCTTCCCCTTGTCGTTTTTATTATTAGTAGTTGTTTTATTTTAATACTTTTATTCCTTTCCCTTTCAGTATATGGCATATATGTGTTGGTTTTAACATATTTACATACTGTCACATGTTGCTCATCATTAGTCGCACTTGTTGTTACTTACCCTTGCTTTACATTACATTTTGTTATATTTAAGTTCTCTCTACTTATGGGTTTTGAGCTGAGGGTTTAGGAAACAGCCTCTCTACTTCTATGAGGTAGCGATAAGGTCTGCGTACAATCTACCCTCCCTAGACCCCACTTGTGGGATATTACTGGGTATGTTGTTATTGTTATATCAAATGATACTCATAGATAATATAACTTGAAAATATGCAAATTGATGAAAAGAAAGATTAGGCACCTTGGGTGAAAATACCCAATAGTTGAAATCACATACCTTAGACCTTGAATTTCTTGAAATTGGGTTAAGAAAGACTTGTGGAATGGGGTCTTAGAATCCAGAACTTGCTCTTAAGTTTCATTGAATTCCTATTGGGTTTTTGGCGAAGGCTGTTGGGAAAATTTGAGAGTGTATTCAAGTTGAGAGGAATGAATTTGATCCTTTATAATAGTGTTTAGGTCTTTTAGGAAGGTTAATATGGCATTGAAAGTACCAAAAAGCCATTATAATAGATTAAATTTATGAAAATACCATTAGTCAAATAGAGGAAATATTGACAAAGGGTCACCTCACTGACTGATTCATGGGCGATGTGAAGCCAAATGGTCCATTTAGTTGTCCGTCAAACCATACTTGGAAACTTTTGTGAAAGTTACAAGACAGTAATTTTATACTTAGAAAACTTTTTGCTCCGGAAGCCTCAATGAAGGTGTCCCGGCTCATGCCACACCACACAGTCTGTGTGGCTGGTCATGGCACATGACTTGGCCAAAATGTAGCTATTTTAGGCCCTAATGTTAGTCTCACAAGTCGTGAGATACGACACGGACCATTTACTAGCCCGTGTGGTCACACTACATGGAAGAGCTCTACGAAAATGGCATAACACCTTTATCCGAACTTGGAATGAGGTGAAACCAAGTGAGATGGAACACTAACTCAAACAGTTTTCATTTGGTATGTCATGGGTCATCCAGTTCTTTGTGTTCTAAGTTTTATGGCTATTAAAAGTTAACCCTCTAACAAACTAACACCCAAAACTCAATTTAAAGGGAAGTCTAGAACTCATCCAAGTACTAGAAGCCTCTCATGATCCTAATACACTTCATAACCATACAAATGAGGTTTGAAACATAGACACATATATGTTTCAAGTTACGAGGTATCACAATATCTCCCCTTGGAAACATTCATCCTCTAATATGAAAGAACAAGGGCTGAAATACTTGACTTATAACATGAAACTCCCAACCATGAGATTCAAAGCATAGTTTACTAGTTGAAAATCATAAATTAGTTAAGACTCTTGCCAAAATGTGTTCAAATCAATCAAAACGTCATATAAATCATTCTAATGCACATGTAAGTATGTCATGCCATAAGACTTGAGTAATGAAAGGATTAGGACCATTTGACAAAAGAAAGAATCTAGTGCCTTGGGGGTAAGTAGGTTGGAAAAATAAAAATAGGGATGTCGCTTCATCATGTTTACCTCGGCCTTCGAAGTAGTCCTTAAACTTGATGATTCCCCCAAAGGGCTTTGAAAGATGCTACATCTTTGCTCCTCAGCCTCTTAACTTTTTCTACCCAATATCTTAATTAGGACCTCCTCATAGGTCATATTATGCTCCTTCACACCCACCACCTCTAAGGACACAATAATATATGGGTCACTAACACATCGCCTCAACACCTTATAAGGACCCTCAAATCTTGGGCTCAATTTATCTACTCATACAAGATGATAAATGCAACCCTTGGAAATCAATTGGACCTTAAGACAAGAAACGGACCTACCCTTTCACTACCATTCATGGACGAGTTTATTATGGAACTGGAATCTAACTCTATGGGTCCTACAATCAATGGAGACATAATATGCATGTAACCAATTCATCCTAAGAATGATAGTAAGATCCACCACACCTAATTCAACAAAATCACAAGGCAGGACTTAATGTAATATGACCAGTGAACAATTTCTATGGACCTTTCTAGCAACAATAGACTCACCAATAGGAGTAGACACACACAAAAAAGTAGAGTGCCTCCTCCTCCACTCTTTTGTTTTGCCAAGGTTTCCTGACCTGCTAGCAAATTATCAAATTCCACAAGTGACTGCTGATTTTTCCATCCATATACAGCAACAATAAAGCCTCTATATTCATGATTTAGACTGTGGATAATGATCCGCTTCATCCTTGTCTCTCCAATTGGGGCTTGTGGATCTAATTCTAAAATCTTTCGACATAACGTTTCACTTTATGAATGTATTATACAATTATCATGTTGTGTTGTCCTATTGAGCGTAATTTGCTCTCTAAAAGCTAGAGCCTTGTATCATTTTTCTTTGAAAAAGCTTGGCGAATGTATCCCAAGCCTACTTTGGCGTGGTGGCATCTCGTATGTACTCTAGCACATCCTTTTCCACTGTTGTCTTCAAAGCAAACATAGCCTTTTCTACTTTTATCTTCTACTTACACAACATGCTGTGTGCATCTTTTGCTTTTGGTTGTGTCACATCGTTGCCGGTCACAAAGCTCCCATAGATCTTGCCTTGCATAAAAGATATTTTGCAAGTGGACCATGTTCTATAGTTGCGGTTGTTGAGCGTTTTCATACCGATGAAAACTTGTAGGTTTGTCATTCTATCAATAGTAAAAAAAAGAAAACCAAAACAAATATGAAAAAGCTACAGTGAGTAATTTTCGAAAGAATGACCTGGCTCGGATACCAAATGACGAACTTTATGAAGGAATAAGTTCAATAAAAGAGTTTGCTATAAGAGGAAGATATTGATTTCCAAAAAAATATGGAATACGCTAATTTTATTATTTGTTAATGACCTTTTTAAATAACAGAAATAGACTCATAAATCAACTAAACCACAAACAAGTTACACTACCCCAACTCTCCTAAACTTTAGGAACAACTAATCTGATACTAGGAAAACAATAATATAAAAAGACTTAACAGTCTAAAAATTGTAGCTAAAAAGTACCCTACTGCAGACTTAGTCAAAAATAAACAAAGTGATGTCATGCAACTTTAGCAGAAGTTGCTATTAAAACTGGGTGCTCAACAATATATGCACAAATTACTAGATTTTTCCTACAAATAATAATGTTGGCTCCAAAATATAATGGGTGCTCAATTATTTCTAAAATACATGTTACTTGTAGTAAACTTGCTAACATGACTAAAAGGATATTATCAACTATTCCCCTATTTTAATTTGGTTGTCTATTTATATTTTTCACAAAATATAAAAGAGTAAAAAAAGTAAATAAAGCTTTTGAATCATATAATCTTAAACTAAAGATGTGTACAATATACCAAAATATCCTTCAATAATGTGATCTTAAACATGACATATAAAATGTTAGAATTAAAAAGTTGTCAAAAGAAGAAAGAGACAAACTTTTTTGAATTGACTACAATATAAATTAATACAAATAAATTAAAATGGAGGGACTAATAGATACAACCTGACGTCTGTCGTAAACAATCAAGACTAAATTATTTTGAACACAAAATGATAGATTATCAACATCTTTCTTATTTACATCTCCCTAAATGTTGATTAGACTAGTTATTGTGTTATTATATAGGTAGATTTTTGAAATCCAATCTTTCACATCTCTATATGATTAATTGATCAAATTTTATCCTTAGTGTAGTATAAGGTAGTAGAAAAAAAAAAGAGAAGCCAAAAAAGAGAATAAAAACTCAAAAATCTCCTTTTTTTCTCTCTCAAAATCTTCATAGGTTAAGAGATGGGTTGTGAGAAGACTGATAATGCAGATGTTCCTATAGCCTAAATTGGCCTCAAAATTCTCTTGGTTGCTCAAGATAGAAATTCTTCATTAAATATGGCAGTAATTCTTGCAGAACATTCTTTCAAAGGTATATTAATCTTATATCTCTTTTACTCTCCCCCCCTTCCCCCAATCCCAATTTTTGTTAGGTCTTCTAGGTAAAGTTTATACTTAAAGGCTATAGTTAAAGAAGTGAATTTCTATAAAATTGGTCATTGATGTACTTTTGTTATGATACATGAAACCTAAATTTCAAATTTACGTTTATTTTCAGTATATTTAAGTGTTGATTCGAAGAAAAATATTATTTTTTATTATATTGGCAAAAAAATTATATGCACATGACTAATACATTTAGTCAATTTTAACATGTGATTCTATCATGTATGACTTAGCATAGATGAATAAATTATAAGTGTTTGAATGATTTTCTTGGGTTTGTTGTTGCTTTAAGAAACTAATGGTTGAATTTGTTAATTTTGAGGATGAAACATAATAATTCAATCTAACATAATGAAATTATATTGTTAAATTATCTACATAATAGACGTTTGAGAACATAAGCTTTTTAGATAATTTTAATTTGAATTGTCTAGCTTGATAACTCTATATTTGCTTAAATGTTCAACCAGAGCATGTTATACTTGTAATATCTAAATAGAATTTTCTGTCAATAAAAAATTATTGATATATTAAACCTTAAAAAATATATTCACTTTGTTGTTAAAATTTATCAATATGCTAGCTGAGTTGTATTTTAAATGGAAAAGAATTAGGTGAATTCTTAAACAACAAGATTAAATTAATCAACTTATCAAAAACATGAATGATATTTGTCACCTAATATGAATAAAATATCCCCATCTGTATTTCTAACATAATATCATTAAGCATATCGTGCTACATTTTGTGAAAATGTGTCACATTATATATTTATTATGATTTTTTTGAGTTCAAGTTTTGTTTATAGTAACTGCAATCGAACGAGACAATAGCTCTGTCCATTCTCCGAGCACATATCGACCAATTTGACTTGGTTATGGTGGATGTCAATATGCTTGAAATGGACTACCTTGAGTTCATCAAGTCCACTCAACTCATCAAAGACAAACTTATTATTTGTAAGACCATTTTATCAAAATATTAGTTATTGTATGGGTTTTAGTGTGTACTATTCAATAATTCAAAAGTGTATTTAAACGTATTTATGCCACACATCATTATTGAACTTTGTCTACTACAATAATAATTTCAAAAGATTTACTTCTAAGCATATTGGTGTTACTAGTAATTATTATATGTATAAACATTATGTTTTGGTCAAATTCTATATTTGTATATGTTCCTTATAAAGGTGGCATATATATATATATATATGAACATTTAGCTTCTATCAAAAATTTAGGATACCTCATTTATGTTTGGTTTTGATTACTAATTTTTGGGTTTAGTGATGTCTCCGGAGTTGATGACATAAATGGCAATAGAAGCAATGACAAAAGGAGCATTATACATTTTTAGGAAGTCGTCTATTTCATCGATGAAACTCAAGAATGTATGGAAGCATGTGGATTGGCATAAGAAGAAGGCAAATCAATAATTATAACTTAAGGCTAATCAAGTTGATGTAAACAACAACAACGCTTATGCTAAGAATTTGCAAGACAAAAAGAGAAAAAGCAAAGCAAATTGCTCTAACATTTATAAAATCAAGTTGGAGATTCTAAGAGAATAAGAAGTAATAATGAGGGGGCACGGTTTAAAAGATGTGGTACTCCAAAAGATAAAAGAGCAAATTCCTCATTCTTTGCTTTAAAAAAAAAAATTAAAGAAAGACCAGAAAAGAAAATACGGTACCTGCTATGTACACAGGATCTTGAAAAAAAATTGGATGAGGTTGTTTGTGAGTTGGGAGAAAAGGGTAAGTATTTAAAGATTTAGTTTCTGTTCCAACAAATTGAAGTAGAAAAAAATAAGAACATTTGTTAAGAAAAATTATAAGTAGAAATTTTGTGAATGTTCATAAATTGATTATTGAATTCTCTATATTTGTCTTTCCATATTGATTTAGCCCCTACTAGACAGATTCTAAAGAGGATGTGTGTGCCTGATTTGACTATGCAACAACTTGCCTATCGTTTAAAAGTATTCAAATATGAAAAATAGATGAGATATCCTATTTATGATATTTAGGGTTTGCAGTTTTGTCATCAAGTTTTTATTATATTTTTCATCTTTGTGGTCTTTATACAGAAATACCGGTCTCCAAAACAACAAGCGTCAAACTTTGAACTAGCTACTTCAATGAACATCAATGAAGAACATCATTTCAATGTGTTGAATTCAAGTGACTTTATTCCAAAGACCAATGGATTATTTCAAAGAGTTGACATACCTTAACCAGCTGAAGTTCCTTTTGTAGCTTCACAGAGTGCAAATGATTGTTCTTTGAACTGGTGAAATGAATGGAACGAATTTCTTGAAATTGACGATTTTGAGCAAAAATAGTGCCAGGAAATTAGAGTGTCTGATCTTATAACTGCCTAGATTATATTATGTTCTTATTTTTGAAAGTTCAGCTCAAGACATGTCACCACAAGATCAGTTTCAAACAAAAATCAATGATTTCAATGCTTAATATTTATTTTAAACTTTAATAATTTATATTTTTTGTGACATTATAAGCTAGAATTCTATATGTACATTACTGCACTTTTGAAGAAATTCAAGGCTTCTATAAATAAAGATAGTATGTAATTGGAAAAGTTGTTCGACAGGTTTATAGATCTATCATGATTGGCTTGTGTGGAACTCAAACAATCTTTATGTTTTGTTTTCTTTTCACATTGTGAAGATGGAATGAATATTTTATTTTCACAATGTGTTACTCATAAGTTATGGATCACCTTCTTGAATTAATTTTCATTATGTTTGCATTATGCCTTACTTTATTTTTTAAATTTTTTGAAAATAAATTTTATTCTTAAAAAGGCGGTGTGATTTCTTCTATTGATGTTTTATGAAAGAATACTATAAAAGAATAAAAAAAGTAGACCAAAGTGAATTATTAGTCTAAATGTCCTCTCTAATGCTTAATTTCCACTGTTATCAAACTACTTTGAGAATGTTAACTAACAAAATTATTCAATAATTTTATGCGGCATCATTTAAGTAATGAATGCTTTTGTTTGAACTTTTAAGTCAATGCCTAAAACTGATATTGCACAAAGAAATAACTAGAATAATGTCTCCAAATGCAATAGAAGTGTTATTGAGAGTGTGATCTTTAATAGTTTATGAAATTGACACTGTTGCTACGCAACCTACATTGACAATGTATCTTCTCAAGTTAAAAGGACATCGGGCGAAAGATTTTCAACCAAGAGTTACCCTTAATAATATTGCCAAGGTATAAATAATATAGAGTCCAATATATGCTATTAATATAATGACTTCAAATTGTGTCAAGATTCAAAAAATTCCATCAAAATATAAGGATAATAAAATTCTATTTTCAATAGAGTAAAACAAATAAAGTGATAAAAATTGAGAAAGAGAATATCTATAGATTTGTGGTGTTAACTGTGGTATGAATTCTTGGTTTGCCTATTTTGTGGTTGTCTTTCACTATATTGCTTCCTCCTACTACTCTTTTTCTTGCGAAATTTAGTTATATTATTGTAACACCCCCAAATTGATTCTACCTAGTCCAAGTTTAAATACTCCAAAAAAGTTGAGAAAGTGACTTAGATAGAGTCACGGAGGAAAACCATGAAGGGCCTTCTATGGTCCATAGAATGATATAGGCCCGTAGAAGAGACCCAGTAGTTGTCCATGTGACATAAAATATTTTCTACATTTGGGATCAAAGTATAGTCCTTATACAAGCAATATTTTGTTTTACAAGCTGTATAATTGGGTCACGATTTGTAGTTTCCAAAATCCAAAATTTCTGAATTTCAAACCACAATAAATAGGATGGCCAGTAGTTGAGTTCATGTCCCATAAAGTAGTTGAGTTCACGTCCCATAATTCAGGACCATCATTCATGCAATGCAATTCAAGACTCTAACTAACTCCATGGAAGACTCCAACTCATACAGTCAGTTAAATCATAGAGAAATCATGCTAAGCACATATGACATAGCAAATGCTCATCTCATACATATATAAGAACATGTACTCCTCATGCTAAACTTACTCAAGGATCATCAGAACATGCATCATCCCATCAACATATTTTCTTCAAAATATAACTCTTTGGATCCAATAAAATATATATAATATTAATTCAAATTACTTTTTCACCAATGCATAGAAAAGGTTATCATCTTTATTCTCAACATGCAAAATTGTGATTTTTAAAATAATACTTTACCTTAATGCTTGAAAACCCATCAATCTCAACGTCAAACAATGTATATAAAAGCTATGATCATCAAGTTCATTAGGGTTCATGAGAAAGTATCCACGAATGACGACTCTAAAATATAAGAAAAAAATAATAATCTCAATTGCATAGATATTTCTAATTCAATTTCTCTTGAAACTTAGCCTCATCTTTTCTCTTTAGCGCTAGTTCTTAATATGAATTACATAAATGATTGAAAATTCATGGTTAGAATTTAATATAGGTCGACTTCAAAATGACAAGATTTTAGTCTAGGATGGGTGAAAACAAGAAGACTACAATGTCCTTCCTTTTTAAAACTAATCGTCAAGTATTGTAATGGGATAAGTCCTCGATGGACTTATCGCGCTTCAGTTCATTTTTCGATGAATAACTTAAAACTCATTGAAAAACTGCTTCTCTATAAAAATACACACAAATTGCATTTGTCAAATTCATTTTATGTGTAAATTTTTGCAAATTGCTTTTCGGTTGATTTTCTTATTCCATAGAAAATAATAGGACCAAAATTAAGTGCAAGCCCACAAAAAATCAGCCATGCAGACAGGTTGTGCACTTTTCTAGATTTGCATTTTTGCCTCAAAAAATTATCTTTCGATCTGGTTGATCTAAAAATTAACCAAAACCATTTTCCCACATATTTTTTTGTGTTGTTTGCATTTTCCGCCTGGGATTTGCCAAAAGAATTTGGAAAGATATATTACGCAAGTGTCTCTCATCTAGGGGTATTTTAGTAATTTTACAAGGTATAAAACTACTCACCTAAGTCTTTGGAAAAATTTACTGTTGTTCGGATAGAATCAATGTTGTCGACTCGTGCTGGGACTAGCATCATGGAGCAAATGTTGAGTGTAGTATGAGTACCAGAAAAACGTACCCGATAGGCATCATAGGCCGACTAAGTTATAATAGTAAATAAAGTAGGAAGAGCTAGAAAAAAAACACCACAAGGATAAGAACAAGAATGGTAAATGTAGGTGCATGGGTATAGAAGACTATCTGACCTAAACTTACACGTCCACTAGGCCCCCAAAAGCCCACCATGTACACCCATACACTTGGTAATTTTCTATGCAACATGTGAAGCCTTATTCGACCAGGTGTACAAATACTAGTAAGCCTAAAACCCAAAGGAAAGAAGGGAGCAAAGAGCCCAGTCTTTTAACCTATGTATGTCTGCTAAATCAAGAACAATGTTGATCGTGCTGAATTATATAAAAAAGAGGGCACAAAGCCAAAACCTTTAACATGCTAATGTGAGCCCCTTTGGATGTTAACAATAAAACTTGTACTTGAACTTGAATAATAGAATCTATCATAGGATGTTGAGTGGAAAATTGTAGGGGGTATAGAGCCCAGACCTCTAATCGTGGATGCACTTTCCCCAAAGAACTAACATGGCCCAACGGGCAAAACAAGTTATTTATAAAGCCCAGCAAACCCTAATGAACGATTAAAATGCCATGACTCAAGCCTAGGAAATAGATATGACATGATGAATAGGAACCCAAAGAGATCCCAAAAAAGCCTCTTAAGCATACATAGTACATCCTTGGTGTCACGGAAGCATAAATGAGTAATAAAAATATAGCACATAATTTCTAAAGGAAATACAGATTTGGACTCACGCTATGGGGATATTGTAGGGAAGAATATAAACATATATCACATAGCAAATAATTCTAAGGGGCGAGTAAGTATGACACACGCTATGGGGGCATATAGGGAATTTGGACTTACATTGCATAATCATCACACAAAGCAAAGCATAGTAGGGAAATGACACTAAGGGAAGTCTCCATAGTTACACAAACATAATTTGAGTCAAGCTTGATACATAAATAACCATATCCAACAACACCTCTAGTATGAATGAAACGAGGGCTAAGACATCTCCCAGGCTCACCCTCCAAAGGTATAAATCCAAAATAGACATATCTTAACAAAGCATGAAAGTAATGTGGATGTTATCCCTGAAATAGAGGGTCTGTACATGCTTAAATTATGTAAGAAAAAAGTATGCGTTAGTACTTCAAATGTACTAAGTATACATGGTGCAATACAACAAGGAACATAAGTCATAATAATCAATATGCATATAACAATCAACGGACATAAGCTCAATATGACATGTATGATCAATGCTAATTTCAAACATGTATAGGAACAATTAAGCTTACATAATATATCATAGATATGTGGGAGGAGAGACCCTAACAGACATATAAGACTAAGTGAGACACTACTTGGAATCCTGATGTTCACTCCACGCCGAATAAAGTAGTGGTTAACATGCTAATGTAAATCAGGCATAACCAACAGAATGGGTAACTTGTCCTAGTTGGATCCACTAGTAAAAGGCCATTTAGAGAAAATAATATAAACCTATATTGACATATAATGAAGGACCAAGACTTTATATAAGGACATCTGTTAGGACCCGCAACATAATTTAAACCCCGAACGTCCTTAATTGGTTCGATTTAATAAAGTATTGGGACCT
>JAOTQJ010204223.1:0-19604 GCA_025642045.1 Solanum sejunctum
AATTTTATAAAATTATTCTTTAAATATAATAAATATAATATTTTAAAAAATATAATAAAAATAATCATAATTAATGATAAGAATAAATTAAAAATTAAATATAAAATTATTTCTTAATTTCATAAATCGAACAAATATTATTAAATATTTCAAAATAATATAAGGGATAAGTAAAAATGGACGGAGGATTAATATATTTGAAATTTTAGTAACTGATATGACAATTTGAACTCTTATTTTATTAATAAGGATTTAATTTTCTACTTTATAATCTTCTCTGGTTTTCTCTTCCCCTATCCTCATAAAAAATAGTAAATTTATTTATCTTTGTACAAATATAGTATATAATATTTTTTTATTTAAATATATATATTTTAGATATTATATATACAATTTTTAATTACTAGTCTGATTGATCTAACTTTTAGTATCTTCTGCTTATTTTGAGTATTTTGAAAAGTATCAACAAAAATATTAATATTATTTTAAAAATAATATTTAAGAAGAATAGAATATACATAAATTTTATCACTATATTATAGACAGATCACTTTATATATTCATTACTAAAATAATTAATCTTTTTGCTTGATTAAATTGTCAAAGTGCTTTTAAGAGAAAAAGTAATTTTTTAGGTTATGACAACCTCTAGTGCTATTCAAAATTACTTATTTTGTTCCTATAAAATAGGTCAAATACCTCAACTTTTTAAACGAAACATCTTTTTTTTTTAAAAAAAAAAAAAAAAGATTGCTTTAATTTCTCAAAAATTGGTCAAACAAATTATATTTAAACTTGTTACTTTAAATTAAGAAATCATTTCATCAAAGAAAACAGCTCAAAAATTTTCATGACTGCATGCTTCATAATGATTAACACCATGGTGCTTAATGTTTTTATTATTATTATTATTATTATTATTATTATTATACTCAATTAATATGCTAATACTGCAAGATTTCATCATAAATGTCTTATTTAAGCATATAATATAAACAATACGAAAGTATTAAAAATTAGGAGAAAATTTCCCTAAAAGTTGATCGAAAGGCTGTTAAAGTCAGAATTGCTTTCAGAAGAGGGGACACAATTTAGTTGTTTTAGCAACAGCGGGCCAGTACACATAATTACAAGACTCGTGTAGGGTTTAATTTTGGTATAAATTAACAAATAGTCATTTTTAATGAAAATAATCATTACGAAGGAATTTTAAGTTTCTCAAGTAATTAAATTTCAATACAGATAATCATACTTAAGAGCAATTTATAAAGTTACATTATATAATTTACTCTGGATTTTCAATGTTCATCTAAATTGATCTAATGTTGTGTCACCTCCATCTTTGCTAACAATAGATTCTTATTAATTTTTCTTTTACAAACCCGCGTTAAAGACACCTATTTTTGCTACCTTCTGCCATGAAAAATTGAGTAGACCACACACTCCATTTTGAATGAAATTGAATTTCTATTTCAAAAATCATCTCATAATTCACCTTCGATCTTTAACTCGGTCGATTGACCAAAAATACTTATTTTTCACACCTTCCTTCATAATGAAATTCCAATATTGTTGATAACTTATTCTTATTAATTTTTTCTTTCACAAACCCAATAGAGAATTAATGGTTTGTCATCCTTGAAGTTCAAAACTTGGAACGTCCAGCAAAATATCAAATTATTCCTAGAGAAGAGATGTGCATATAGTGCGTCTTCCCATATTTTGATGACAAATTCGAGGTCGGATTTGCAATCAACATGAAAAATTGAGTGGGGATATGTTTTCGATTGATTTTTAGAGAAATCGGATCAAGAGATAATTTCGATGCGAAAACGCAAATCAATGAGGATGCGCGATAGGTGTGCGACGCGCAACTGCCACAAACCAACATTTAATTTTGTCCCAAAAATTTTCTACAGGATTAGAAAGCTTGTTCGGAGAATTTTTGGCGAAAAATATCAAAAAAATATGCAGTCTGCGTCATGGACCACACGTCCTGAGATAGCTTTTTTTGAAATTTTGTGAGGGACATTCTAGACCTTTTCAAATCCCTCTTGGACCTAATATATGATTAAAATGAGTCATTTTAAGCATAAAGAGGATTTATAACCCATTCTTAAGCCGTTCTAAGTCCCTGAAAAAGACTTAGGGCTAAAAGAGAAGAGAGAAGAGCGAGGAGTCAAGGATTTCAAGTTGGATTCATGCCAATTCAATTGTCTACCTTCATCACAGATATGTAAGACTACTCATAGTTGGATTGAGTTCATCCACGCATCCCTACATGTTAATTTTTGAAAATTGAGTTCGAGAGAAGTTTTAACCCCAATTCTTGAATTAAGTTTTGGAGTTTTTTATTGTCATAATGAGTTTCCAGTATACAATAATATCTTGATGATATTCATGAAGTTGAGTAATTGTTTGAATGTATGTTCATGTTTTCATTCACATGAACCCTAAGTGATAATTATACTTTACACTTTTCTTATGCATTTTTCTAATTGGATTTGATGGTTATTTTTGTATATTGTGCAAGGATGATTTTTGAGCACATTTTACTGAGTCAGGATGAATATGAATGATGAGCATAAAAATTGATTTGAGAAAGAGTCTTGATGATATGTAAAGATTTTTTTAGCATATGCTTTTAACATAGAGCACTTGTTGTTTTGAGGAAGTATTTTGATGATGATTTAAATGATTTTCAAAATATATTTATTGATGGGAGATAATGATGATGATGATGATGATGTTTGAGATGAATTTTAAAGAGGATGTTTTTGGTAGTAGTATTGAGCACCGAGGTGGGTAAGATAAAATGCTCCAGAACTATATTTGCCAGCATAGGATAGTTGTGAAGCATATTCTGGCAATTCCTATCCCGAAAAGATGGACGAGGCTGATGAATCATGATTCATGAGGTAGACTTGTACGTCCTTCATCGTGGCAAGTTTAGGACGAGCGTGGCAACAACGTCGTCTTTGTTGTGCATAATCAAAGAGGGTGGTGGCGAGGATGTCGATTAAAAAAACTCCCTAAATTGCATATTCGATTTGACTAAGTTGCACACTAAAGTATCTCTTGAGGAGCATTATTTTATTATAAAATTTAAATGACAGTTGCATACTACTGAGTTTAATTTTTAAAGCATAATCTCATTCTTAAACCTCCATGTGTTACTGAGTTGAGATAAGTTGAGTTGATGTTATTTTCATGTTATTTTGCCTATATTTCAACTATGTTATATACCGTACATTCCACGTACTGACATCACTGGGCACTGCTTTATTTCATGATGCAGATATATGGATTAGAGATCGTCAACATCCATATCGTTGAGGATCTAAGACGTTCAGTTGATTGGTGAGCCTCCCCTATTTCAAAGGAATCATTACATTTATTTTCATCTTGCTTTTAGAGTTAGAATTAATTACCTTTACTTTATTTTAAGGTAGCTATGGGTCTGTCATTGGCACCACTTGATAGTGATAGAGGCTTCATAGACTAGAGTCGAATGTTGATGTTAAGACTTATTGAGCTAGTTCTTTCCACGAGCCCTTTTATTTATTGATATTATTTTGAAACTAGAGGAGATGTGCCCATTACTTTTCTTATTCTTCCACTGATTATCTTGAGTTTATTGATTGAATGAATGTGATGAGACTAAGTGGTTCTCTTGGGGACTAGCAATCGTCTGTGAGTGTCGATTACGTTTAGGGTACCCTTCCGGGGCATGGCAAACTTAGTATCAACGCATAGAGTTCAAGTGTCCTTGGGGGTCTACCAAGCCGTGTCTAATAGAGTCGTTATTATTGGTGTAAAGTGCACCACATCCATAATAGGGAGGCTATAGGAGATTAGGAAAAGATCTCTTTTTTCATATTCTAAATCGTGCAATAGAGCTATTTCCTAAGAAATCTACAATGATTCATGTGTTGCTCTAAGCCTTTCGACTATGACTAGTCCATGAGGCAATAGAGACAATAATGTTCAAACTCTTAAAGATGAGATCCTCTGCAATAAAGTAATCAGAATGACAGAGAGATTGCGCCAGGCTTAGGAGTAGCCGACTAGTGTGCAAAGTTGATTGACTAGAAAAAGTGCACTATTACTCATAGGAATCATGCATTTGAGTTAGCTCTAGATGTATCCAAACCCTTTTTTTTCAAAACTTGCTTCCAACGTGACCTGTGAGAGAGGTTCTGATATCTCTAAAGAGCTTAATGTTACCACATAAGAGTAAAGAGGTTTTATAGACCCTGGGTAGCATCTAGTCATCCCAGAGTTAGAAGGACGATGATGGAAAGAAAGTGACGAGATAGCAAGAGTGATGGTTGATTGAGGCTTGTAGTTAGAGTTATATATTTATTAGGTAAGTAATTAGATGATGAGTCGATTGCCATAAGTTTGATGAAAGAGTCGTAAGTACTCCATGATTTTCATGATGAGTTATAGAGGAAGAGTTATCATTAGAATTTGATAAAGCTTGCTCAAACTAGAAGGAAATTTATGTTGATGTGTTGTATTCATACTATTGAGGGTGAAGTGTAGGTGTTAAATAGGGGAAAAGAGTACTTTCAATGTGGTAGATCAAAATTAGGCTTCTGACTTTTAATTGAGAGTTCGTGAGACTCATCAAGTTATGAGCTTAGTCAGATAAGGAGATATAATTGAAAAAGTGAGTGGTACTGGTTGTGAGGAAGGGATGTGTTGATTGAATACTATATGATATTTTAGTGGGATTATGCTCCCTAAATTTTTACCTAGTAGTTGTAAGATAGTATTAGAGAGGAGTGTGATATATGCATATGTTAGTGCTAGACGCTAAGCTTGAATTTTGAGGAGTAGTGTTAAAGAGGAGATAGCATTGTGAGAGTGATAGCCTTAGTTGGAGATTTGCTCTAAGAGACTTGCCATAGTGTATGTTCGAGATGAAGATGTTAATTGGTGAGAAAGTGATGCTATGAGCAAGGTATAAGTGTCACGACCCAAGCCTGTAGCTTAGATATAATTGGCGAATGGGGAACCTAAAGGAACCCCAAGCAAGCCTCACAGTATATCATTACACATTCTTAATCGCGGAAGCAATCAAATGACAATAAGAGATAAGCATAAACAAGAGGAATTGAGACTAAGGGTAACCTTCCATATCATAAACATCAAGAAACAAGAGAGTCAAGGCTTATAACATAGATACATATCATATCCAACAACACCTCTACTACATAGATAAGACCAGGGGCCATGACAAACAACCAGGATCACCCTCATAGTCAATACATAAATAAAGGAAAGATAGCTTTAGTACATAACAAGAGATCATAAGCAACGTTCTTGGAATAGAGGACTCACCAACAAGCTTGAGAGACAATCGTGCTAGCCACGTGAAGGAGAAGAATGATCAAGCAGTACACTAGTTTCTACATGGTGACATCATGTAGGCATAGAGTATGCGTTAGTATGTTTAAATGTATTAAGTATGTGGGATGCAATGAAACAAAAGATAGGCACCATAGTTAAAATGCATAGAGATAAACAATAGATAGCATAGTAACAACATGGGATGTATGATTAATGCTTAAGTAAAACATGCTTATATAGAACATAACATATATGTAAGAAGAGACATTAAACTATTGGTGGATCATCACACCCTACCACCTTTAGTGATTGAGGTACAAATCCCATCAATAGGTTGGTGGATCGTTGCACCTTACCACCCGTGCTGTCGTAGTACAAACCCCCTGATAGGTTGGTGGATCGTCGCACCTTACCACCCGTGGTGACAGAGTATAAACCCCTTGACAGGTTGGTGGATCATCACACCCTATCATCCGTGGTGCCGGAGTACAAACCCCCCGATAGGTTGATAGGTTAAAAAAATCCCTAATAAGGTTGATGGATAGTTGCACCCTACCACCTATGGTGCCGAAGTACAAACCCTCTGATATGTTCTTAAGGTACGAACCCCTTGACAAGGTTACCACGCCAAATACCCAAGTAGGGCATGATCACATTCCAACACTATATATATATATGTATATATACACACACACACATACATATATTCATTTTATCATCATTTAGTCATTCAACTCATAAAGGCATACAATGGACCTTCAATTAATCAAGAAACCATAGCCTGACATTTTATTAAATACTTAGAGGGTGGGTAGTGCTAGTGTAAAATCATGCAATTCAAAAGTGTTATCATACTAGAAAGTGTTATCTTCATGCATTGTAAGTTTGCATCCATTACTCTCTAGAGAATTAACAGTGATACACACACCACCATGCCCATACCACCATCAAAACCACCTGACCACTAGGCAGATTTGATAAAGGAACACCCATCACTGCCCCTTCGACCTTCAGAGATGTCCTTTTGGAGAAATCTAAGGACCTCAATCATACCTACAGACAAACTCGATCATAAGACATGGAAGTAGACAATAGCCAACAAGGTCAGGAGGATATTATCCACCTCTCACAAGAAGAAAAGTGCAGACTTTACCTACCATGGAGCAACTCCATTATCATCAAGGTGTTTGGCGAAAGATTTCCATACTTATGTCTAAAGAACAAATTGCCAAATTTATGGAAACGTACTGAATTGATCACTCTCATTGATGTGGGAAATGACTATCACATAGTTAAGTTCCAAGCAGAAGCAAATAAGAACAAAGTGCTACACGAGGGTCCTTGGTTCATTACGGGTAATTTCATTTTGGTCCAAAACTGGGAACTTAACTTTGTCCGCAAGATGGAAACCATCACCCATACGACCATTTAGGAAAAGACCCCCCTAGCTACCCATAGAATTTTATGATCGAAAAATCTTGGAGAAGGTTTGGGAAAAGTTAGCTACGCTTCTTAAAATAGATGTGTGTACTTTAGTGACCCTTAGAGGATGGTACGCGAGGATTTGCATCCAAGTAGTGACTGACAAGCCCGTCAAAAAAGAGGTAACCATAGGAACACACCAAAAAAAAATCATCTATAAAGGAGAGTGAATTCTCTACACCAATTATGGTAAAGTCGGCTACACATATGGTATTTGCTTAATGCCACAAATGGATAGGAAACGAGGAAAGCGACTCCCCCGGATCAATGCCCCATAGGGCAAATGAGGTGGCGGGCATTGTAGGAGACTCTAAACGGGTCGAGGAGGGAGAATGGAAACTGGTTAAGTTTCCAAAAAAGTGTGGAGGCCCAAATAAAAACAGGGCCAACCCAATGGCCACCCACCATAGACTTTTGTGCCCACCAAGCTTGGGCCATTAAGGGGAAATGGGGCTGATAATGATGCTATAGATTTTGGACAACAAAACAAGGTAGCCCAAAAAGCAATCCCCCACAACTATGAGGCCCAGTCGAAAGCCCAACTTTCGCATGATGGTCTATCAAAACAACAGCTGCCAAATATTAAATTTACAGCAGCGGGGTAAGTGCCATAAATATGCCAATAGTGCTTGTCTACCAGCCCACCAACCAATATTTAAGAGCACCCAATGCTATAAATGCCACCATTATGACCACTGATTTCCCATCTCGATCTTTTCAACTAAGGACGCGGATACTGACCAAAGAAGATTTGGAATTAAACAAAGGATATGGTATTTAAGGTGGTAGATAAGTGTGGACCCATAAAATTTAATGGAAAATATACCAAGCTAGATACTAATCCTTCTTCCTCCTACCTTTCTCCGATGAACTATGATCATTACACTGAGGAAAATAATCATTGCTCTGGTGTTGTTGACATGACTGCCACAGTCTTATCAAAAGATCAGTGCAATCCGTCTCTCTATAGTGCAGGAAATAATTCAATTAAAGAGGTATGTGGTACTATTTATACATACTAAAACTCTCACCATGGCAACAGATAGAACACCAATGCCGATACCACCACCCCAGCACATCCCTATCACTCTCATCATTGCCCCGCTTTTGCCAACCCATCAAGCCACTTCTTGGCTTGAAATGGGACTAACAGATAGGCAACTAACTTTTTAGGTGATGGTAGGGGGCCAACAGGTAACTTTACTTGTCCAGGACCCAGCGTACATAGCTCAGAGCATCAAGGAGGGGCTGAATCATGCGTTCAGAAGATTGGAAATGCAGGTATGGATACCTGGAGGAGAAATGGAATAATGGGGAATATCAACTCCACAAGCACTCAGGAACTAGGAGCGCACATGGAATAGACATTCCTCACACTTTCGTTCTTTCCCTTCGACTACTATCTCTATGAAAATAAAGTCTTGAAGTTAATCCCACTTGTGACACTTACAACACAAACACATCTAAGTGGAGAAACCATGGTAAACAACCAATCCTAAAGTTTAAATTTGTCAACCTTGGAATTGCTCTAACAAAGCAACTAGGAAATGGAAAGCCTGCTATCAAGCATCGAAGGGTGCTACCTAGAAGCCTATATACTGGAAAGGATGATAGTGAAGGAATTCGAGTGAGTGACCTCATCGATGATTTTGGTACAATGCCCCAAGACCTGATGACATGTACCCTTAATATCAAGAGCAAGACAATGGATTCGCCAGCTGTGGTAGTTCTCAAGCCGATGAACCAGCCCATTACGAAGATGCGGAACGAGAGTATGGACAACCCGTACACCCTAACTATGCTGAACTTCATAATTTGGAATGCTAGAGGCACAAACACTACCATCTTTCGGTGTCATTATGAGGCACTGGTGAAAAATCATAATCTTACCCTCCTTGTCTTACTTAAGACCAAACTAACGGAACATAAACATGTGACTTCTTCCCTCAAGTTCGATGCTTTTGTATAATCGCCAGCGAATGGCATGTCGGGGTGGGGGATTGTAATAATATGGAAAGAAGACATCATGAAACTAGACAATATCTTTGTTATGCCCCAAGGGATCAATACCAAAATCAAGGTTAGACCTTGTAATTTTTCTTAGTTTTTAACTGCCGTATATGCTAGTCCCGACTTTGATAGCAGAACTCTCCTTTAAGAGACCTTTTTAACCTCTTAAAATCTTGCAATAATGAATGGTTGGTAGCTGGTGACTTCAATGAGGTTCTTTTTCCTAGTGAGAAATTGGGAGGGGGGGGGGGGGAATATTGTCAATAGGAATAGGGCCAAGTTATTTTGGAATTGTTTGCAAAGTTGCGGACTAGTTGACCTAGGTTTCACTGAGAGCCATAACTTGTTGACCTTTATCACTAATTTCCACCTCGAGGCAAAAATTTCAAATAGGAAAGTGTTAGGAAACATCTTTAAATAAATGCGATAGACACTTTTCAGACTGGATGGAATCCAAAAATCCCCAAATTACCCCCATAGTCGCTTTCTCCATCATCTGGAAAAAGAGCTCCAAGCTAATTATGACGGGCTTCTCAGGAGAGAGAAAGGGTTTTGGATCACCGAATCCAGAATCTCTTGGATTTGTGAAGGGGATGCCAATACCAAGTTCTTCCATACGGCCACTCTTACTAGGAGAAGGCATAACACTATCATTCTCTTAGAAGACGAGGCTGGGAACTCTTTTGATACTCCTTCCACTATCCATCAGCATGTTGCTAGTTTTTCCAAAGCCTCTACAACACTGAACATCCCATTTCCTCTAGGATTCCCACCACCCTGTACGTCCCTACTCCTGGTTTTGACACCCTAGATGCTTCTCTCTGGGATTCCAAAGTGATTGGAGCAATCAAGTCTTTCAAACCCCTCAGTGACCTTGGGTCGGACGGGATTTACCCCTTTCTCTACCAGAAATTTTGGGATATTACTATGAAGTATTGCTTTCTGCAAAGAAGCTTTTGAGCATGCTTTCATCTCTCCAGAATCTAACCACGCTCTTCTTTGTCTTATTCTAAAAAACCCTGAAGCCCAAAACCTTAAGAATTTTCACCCCATTGGCTTCTACAATACCATTTATAAAATGGTTACCAAAATCATTATCAACAGGCTCAAACCCTTTCTGCCTATGCTTATTGGCCACAACCAAGCTAGCTTCATCGCCAATAGGAAAGCCTCAGACCGTGCCATTGTTGTACAAGAAGCCATATCCCAATTCCAAAAGATGAAGGGTAAGATCTGTAGTATAACCCATAAAATTGATCTGGAAAAGGCTTTTGATAGGATTGACTAGTCTTACATTAAGGGCACCTTAGACTACTTTGGCATCCCTAGAAGTTCTCAAACCTCATCCTGTCCTGTGTTAGCACTTCCTCGATCCAAGTCCTTATTAATAGTAGAAAACTTAGGCCTTCCATCCCACTAGAGGTATCAGACAAGGGACCCCATGTCTCCATACTTGTTTATTCTTTGCATTGAGAGACTTTCCAGAACTATCCAAAATTTTGTCAATCTTAGATGTTGGGACCTAATTAGAATCAACATAGGGGGCCTAAACTCTCCCATCTCTTCTTTTCTTATGACCTCACCCTCTTTGCTAGAGCGTATGTAAAGAATTGTCATTCCATTGCCTCCATTCTCCTTAAATTTAGTACCCTCTCTAGACAGAAAGTTAACTTGGCCAAATCTGGCATCATTTTTTCCAAAATTGTTCGAAGCATCTCAGAGTTCAATGCACCCTTGCCCTTAAAATCCAGGAGCACAATTCTTTCGAGAAGTACCTAGGTTTCCCTATTTTCCAATAAAATCCGGTTACCAGTGACTTCCAATTCCTTATTGAGAACATTCATCACAAGTTGACCAGTTGGAAGTCCCATACTCTTAATATGACAGGTAGACTGATTCTAGCTAAAGCTACCCTTTGTAGTATCCCCTCTAATGTCATAAGTTATATCAAAATCCTAGATGGGTTAGCCAAAGCTATGGACCAAAATACCCGAGACTTCCTTTGGGGCTCTACTGAGGAGAAGAAAAAGATATACCTTCTCAAATGGGATATTGTCACTCAACCTAGAGATTTGGGAGGGTAAGGAATTCACAGAACTTCCCTCAGAAGTAAAACTATCTTAAGTGGGATAGCTTAGAGAATACATCATTCCCCACAGAGTCTTTGGGCATCTACCCTTAAAGCTAAATACAAGAATCAATCTCCGATGGCTGTCAACAGAAGGGTGATTTCTCGCACTTGGAAAAATATTTTGGAGGGATGGCAGAATATTTCTAGTGCAACGAGATAAGGAGTACACAAGGGTCAATTGGTTAATTTCCTTTTCGACTAGTGGATACCACATTATCCTCCAATTAGTCATTGCATTGAAGGCCTCCCAACTAAGAAAGACCTTCACAAGTTTATGGCGAGAATGAGATTGAATGGTGCATGGATGTGGGAAAATATTTCCTTCCTACTCCCTCTTGAGATCAGGAAACTTATAGAAGAAACCATTATTCATGATGATGACACCTCTCCTGCAAGGATGGTGTGGAATTTGACCAACAATGGAACCTTCTCCACCTCTACTGCTTATTCTGTCATATCCAGCAAAGAGCAATAATATCGAAGGAATATCTTGGACAACATTGACAACTTCAAGTGTGTTTGGAATGCCAAGATCCCGAACAAAATCAAATTCTTCCTTTGGATCCTTCTCCACAAGAGGCATAAGACTAACCACAGCCTGCGTATGGCTGTCTCCCCTACCTATACTGTCTGTGGGCACGATAGAGAAGACATGGACCACATACCGCTTTAATGCAGCATTGCCAAACTTTTATAGGACAAGGTCCATGTCACGACCCAAGCCTAGGGCCTAAGATGTGACACAGTGAATGGAGAATCTGAAGGGACCCCAATCAGGCCTCTTAACATATCATTATACATCCTTGGTCGCGAAAATAATTAAATAAAATAAAAGAGTAGAAATAAGGGAACACAGAGCTAAGGGACATCTTTCATATCATGAAGTACCAATAGAGTCAAAAGAGTCAAGCTCTTAGCATCATTACATAATTTGTCCAACAACACCTCTAACATAGAAATTTAGCGGGGGCCAAGACAAGCAATCAGGCTCACCCTCATAGTCAAGCATACCATAAAGAAAAGAGAGTCTACATAGAATAAATCAAGAGAATTATATCCCCAAAGTTGAGCACTCACCAAATTGCTTTGAGAGATATCACACTAGACACCACGAGGAGGAGGATCAAGCGAGGCTCCAGTTCCTACATGGTAACATCATGTAGGCATAGAGTATGTGCTAGTATGTTTTAATGTACAAAGTATGTAAGATCCAATGCAACAAGAGATAGACAACATATTTAAAATGCATATCTAGGCAATAAATGAGTATATAACAATATGGCTTGCATGAATGATGCTTGTAGCAAAACATGCTTATATAGAATATATTACATGTGTAAGAAGTGGCGATCAATATAGAATATCTAAGGCCTACCACATCCTTGGAGAGGTGATTGAGGTGCAAAGCCCCCAACGTGGTCATTGAGGTATAGACCCCCCAACATGGTAGCACGAGCTTACTACCTCTCGAGTGAGGCAATTGAGGTACAAACCCCTCAATGTGGTTATTAGGGTACATAACTCCCAATCATGGCAGCACGGGCCTAGTACCTCCCGAGCCAGTCAATCGAAGTACCAACCCCTCAATGTAGTTACCCAGGACTATAACCCCCTAGTAAGGCTTGGTCAACTCTCAACACTATAGAGGAAAATGACACATATATATATTTCTTTTATCGTGATAAATTCATTCAGATCATAAGTCATGCATTAGACCATCAACAACTCAAGAATCAATAACTGGATATTTTATCAAACACTTGGCGGGTGTGTAATGTTAGTGTAAAATCATGCAATTCAAGAGTGAAATCATATAAAAAAATCCAATATAAAACCAACCACCAATACTTGGCACCGTCATTCAAGATACATTAGGACCCTTCATCAAACCCCACAATGGATCATATATTCATAGCTCAAAACATGATTAAATAGTCACACTTTTATAAAATTCCAACATAGTTCATAGTCAAATTCATAGTAAGTAAGACCCATAAGTAAATCAAATTAGAAATATGAGATTTAGGTAAAAATGAAGCTTGAGCACCACGGATAAAAGGACCCAATGATTGAAACCAACATATCTTGACTTTGGAGAATTCTTAATGAAGATTGAGAATAGAGACTTGAATCTTGAGTGAAATCCTTAAGATTCTAATGATTTTTGGGACTTGAAATTTGGGGTGAAATATTTGTCTATGTGTTTGAAGAGTATTAAGGAATGTCTAGTATGGTATGAAGGTAAAATATGGATACGTAAAGTTGTTTTCATGCATGGTAATACTTAGGCCCAAGACAAAAAAATCTTGGGTTGAACTAAAATAACTGGGCAACAATAACACTAGTCCACACCCCAGTTGCATCACACCAGGGGCGAGGATCAACTCTAGATAAGGGATTTTTTGGAAATTGAAATTGTGATTCATTTGTTCTAAAATTGGAGTTAGCATTTTCCACTCAATGTTTTCCCCTGATCAAGAATATGAAGTAGTATTTTCAATATAATATATGAATTTTGAGATATATGAAAATTACTATTTTGGGCATTTTTGAGGCACATTTTCGGACACTTTTTGCGGCCGTTTTAATATTTCTCCCTTGGGAACATTTGTCCCTAAATGTCAAAGAAACATACATTAGAAGATTAATGATGAAGAGATCAACCCCAACAGGAGTGCATCAACACACTTAAACACTATTTTCAAAATCTCAATACAAGTGTAAAAATCACCATGAACTTTGTCAATATAAATATGAATGCATGCAAATGACATAAGGGCTGAAACATGGGACATGAAATCACATTAGAGACTTAGAATTAATACCGTAGGTTTGAGTAAAATAGAAAGGATATGGGTATCGCTTTCGCATGTCCACTTCGGCCTCCCATGTAACACTTTTGACTTGTTGATTTCACCAAAGGACCTTAATTGAAGCAACATCATTGTTCCTCAACTTCTTCACTTGTCTATCTAAGATCTTTACTAGAACTTCTTCATAAATCAAGTTGTCTTTAATAACACCTGCAACATCCAATGGGACAATAGCATTTAGATCACCCACACACTTCCTCAACATAGACATATGAAACACCGGATGAATCAAGTCTATTTCACTAGGGAACTCCAACTCATAGGCCACCTTACCAATCCTCCTCAACACCCTATAAGGACCCACAAATCTTGGACTTAATTTGACCTTCTTACGAAAATGAACCACACCCTTCATAGGTGACACCTTTAAATAGACCCAATCACCAACTTTAAATTCAAGCTCCCTTCTCCTAACATCAGCATAGGACTTTGACAACTTTGGGCTATTTTCAACCTTTCTCTAATCAACCTTACTTTATCCATAGCCTCCGTAACTAGATTCGGATCCAACAAAGCCATTTCTTAAAATTCAAATCACCCAATCGGTAATCTACAACGTCTACCATAGAAGGCCTCAAAAAGAGCCATACCAATGATTGAATGATAGCTATTGTTGTAAGCGAATCCAATTAATGGAACATGATCATCCCAACTACCCTTAAACTCTAAAATGCAAGCTCTAAGCATATCCTCAAGAGTTGGATAGTTCTTTCGGCTTGGCCATCTGTTTGAGGGTGAAAGGTCGTACTAAGCTTAACCTTGGTACCAAGACTCTTTTGGAAGGACCTCCAAAAGTGTAAAGTGAATTAAGCACCATGATCCGATGTGATAGACAACAGTACCCTATGCAATCTCACCAGCTCATGAATATACAATTTAGCATAGTATTTGACCCCATAAGTAGTCTTAACTGGTAGGAAATTAGCCAACTTTGTCATCCTATTTACCACAACCCAAATAGAATCAAAACCCCTTCTATTCTTAATCAACCCAATCACAAAATCCACATTAATTTCGTCCACTTCCAAGTAGGAATCTCTTTGTCTTTGGTTAGGCCACCCAGCCTTTGATATTCAGTTTTGACTTGTTGGTAACTATGGCAACTATATAAAAATTTGGGAATGTCTTTCTTTGTACATCTCCACCAAAACACATCCCTCAAATCTCCATATATCTTGATAGAATTGGGGTGAATAGAATGGGAAGAATTATGAGTTTCATCAAGAATCTTCTCTTTCAAGCTATCAATACTAGGCATACACAACCTACCTTGGTACCTAAGGGCACCATCTTCTCTTTGGGATAAAACCTCCACCTTTCCCTCTCTCACTAAGGCCTTCAATTCTAATAAGGAGGAATCAAGATCTTTCTTTATCTTTACCTCATAAACCAAGGAAGATTTTAAACTATCAACAACCACAATACCACCATTATTAATCTCTTCCAACCTAACTCCCAATCTAGCCAATCGATGGACCTCCCTAGCCACCTCTTTGTTCCGACCATCAATATGAGATAGGTTACCCATGGACACCCTACTCAAAGCATCTGCCACCACATTGGTCTTACCAGGATGGTCATGCACACTCATATCATAATCCTTAAGAAGTTCCAGCCACCTTATTTGTCTTAAGTTGAGATCTTTTTGAGTGAACACATATTGGAGACTTTTATGATCTGTAAACACATCAACATGCACCCTATACAAATAATGCCGTCAAATTTTCAAAGTAAAAACTACAGCGGCCAATTCAAGATCATGAGTAGGATGATTCATTTCATGCACTTTAAGTTGCCTAGAAGCATAGGATATCACCTTGCCATTTTGCATCAAAATACAACCCAAACCAATCCGGGAGGCATCACAATACACAATAAACCCTTCCAAACCTTCTGGTAGAGATAATATAGGAGTGAACACAAGCTTATCCTTCAAGCTTTGGAAACTCTTTTCACACTCATTGGTCCATACAAACTTAGACTTCTTTTGAGTCAACTTAGTCATGGGAGAAGAGAACCCATTCACAAACATTCGGTAGTAACCCGCTAAGCCCAAGAAGCTTCTAATGTCCCACGTGGTCAATGGTCTAGGCCAATTTCTAATCACATTCGTCTTTTTATGATCCACCTTAATGCCATCTCCCAATACCACATGTCCTAAAAAGGTAACCTCTTTCAACAAAAATTCACACTTCTCATATTTAGCATACAACTTCTCTTCCCTTAACCTTTTTAGTACTACCCTCAAATGAGTCACATGCTCTTCCTCACTATGAGAATAGATCAAAATATCATCAGTGAAAACTGCCAAAAATAAATCAATGTAGGGTTTAAAGACCCTATTCATAAGATCCATGAAGATGGTTGGTGCATTGGTCAACTCAAAGGACATAACCACAAATTCAAAATGCCTATAACTAGTCCAGAAAGCTGTCTTAGGTATGTCACACTCCCTCACCTTCACTTGATGATATCTGGACCAAAGATCAATCTTAGAGAAGTGACTAGCCCCTTGAAGTTGGTCAAACAAATCATCAATTCTTGGGAGAAGGTACTTATTCTTGATAGTAACCCTATTAAGTTGCTGGTAGTCAATACACATTCTAAGAGACCCATTTTTCTTCTTCACAAACAACATCACCCCAAGGTGATTGGCTAGGCCTAATAAAACCCTTCTCCAACAAGTCCCTCAATTGCTCCTTCAACTCCTTTAACTCCACAGGGGTGATATAGTAAGGGAGAGTAGACATGGATTAGGTATCGAGAAGGACGTCTATACCAAAGTCTATTTTCCTTTCGGGAGGAATAGTGGGAAGGTCACTAGAAAAGACATCAAGAAACTTATTAACCACCGAAACCGACTCTAGAGGAAGGACTTTGGACTCAACATCCATAACCCTCACAAGATGATAGAGACACCCCTTAGAGATCAACTTTTGAGATTTAATGCAAGAGATAAACCTACACTTGACCACCATATCATGACTCTCCCACTCAATGACAGGTTTATTTCAAAACTGGAATTTAACCCTACGGGTTTTACAATCAATAGAGGTATAATATTCATGCAACCAATCCATCCCAAGAATAACATCAAAACCAACCATATCTAACTCAACAAGATCACAAGGCAATATTTTAAGCAAGATACAAATGGGACAATTTCCATAGACCTTTCTAGGAACAATAGATGCACCAATAGGAGTTGACACCTCATAAGACTCACACAATAGTTCGGGTTGAACATGAAACCTTTTGGGAATAAGAGGAGTATCAAAAGAAAGAGTCACACCTAGATCTATCAATGCATACACATCAAAATCAAAGACTTTTAACATACTGGTGATGACATCGGGAACCTCATCAACCCTTTGCTTCCCATGAAGAGCATAAAATGATTGTGACTTAGGGCACCACCTTATTGTCCTCCCTACCTAAATGGACTGTATTAGAACCCCGACCTTGAGGATGAACATCCTTACCTATGTTGTAATTTCGAGGGCAATCCATCACCTTATGCCCTATCTCCCCACAACCATAACAAGCATTAATGTTCCTTAAGCATGGGCCACTATTGACCCTGCCCCATCTTGGGCACATATCATTAGGACTCACACCTCCATCACTTTGGGCCTTAGGGATGTCATTGGCAAACCTCTTATTAGAAGCATGAGAAGACCCTTGGCCTTGATGAAACCTACCACCCTTGCGACTTGGAACTTAACCTCAAAATAGGCCCTCTTGTCCTCATGACCCCTTCTCTTCCTTAAATTTTCCTCCTCCAGTTGTTTGGTGTAAGTCATCAAGAGGGACAAATCCATGTCATTAATTAACATAGCAGACCAACACTCCTCACTCACCAAGTTGGATACACCTATCACAAACTTGTTCATTCTAGACCTTAGGTCGACAACCAAGTGTAGAGCATATTTTGAGAGTTGGTTGAACTTGGGGGCAGACTCACTCACTCTCATAGGTCCTTGCTTCAAATTCATGAACTCCACTATTTTGGCCTCCCTAAGCTCAAGAGGAAAGAACTGGTTGAGGAAAGCCGCCTTAAACTTTTCCTAAAGAACCACACTATTGTTCCACTTCTCCTCTTTCCATTAAGTGTAGAATATTTGAGCCACCCCCTTCAGTTGGTAAGCCACCAACTGCACCTTCTCTTCTGACCTCACACCCATGATAGTCAACACTTTGTATACCTCATCAATAAATTCTTGAGGATCTTCATCCACCTTAGACCCATTGAACTCCGGTGGGTTCATCCTCATGAAGTCCCTCACCCGAGATGCTGAAGTAGGAGCATGAGAAGCTTGGGCCCCCTTGGTTGGCTTGGTTAGCCACAACTTGAGCTAGCAAAGTGAGAGCATTTCGAAACTCACTATAAGATGGTTGTTCCTTGGGTATGCGGGCTCTTCATCCTCTTATGTAAGGCAAGATCTAGCATAGAAAAGAACAATCGTTAGGGAAGAAAACCTTACCTTAACTTCTATAGCATAACATAGAGTAGGAAGAAGGTAAACTTTTCCTAAAACGTCTCATTGGTTCTTACTCATAGTTGTGGTGCACAACACAACATGAATAAGATTCTAATCAATGCGGTGTGTTGGATGTCGCAAACCATTAACAACCTAGTGCTCTGATACCAAGTTTGTCACAACCCAAGCCTAGGGGGATAAACATGACACAGCGAATGGGGAATCCAAAAGGATCTCAGTCAAGCCTTTTAACATATCATTATACATCCTTGATTGCGGAAGTAATTAAATAAAAAAAGAGTAGAAATAAGGAAACACGGGGCTAAGGGACATCTTTCATATCATAAAACATCAATACAGTCAAAGGAGTCAAGCTCTTAGCATCATTACATAACTTGTCTAACAACACCTTTAATATAGAACTTTAGCGAGGGCCAAGATAGGCAATCGTCTCACCCTCATAGTCAAGCATACCATAAAGAAAAGAGATTCTATACATAGCATAAATCAAGAGAAGTATGTCCCCGAAGTTGAGGACTCACCACTTTGCTTTGAGAGATATCGCACCAGCCACGAGGAGGAGGAAGAGGATCAAGTGGGGCTCCGATTCCTATATGGTAACATCATGTAGGCATAGAATATGCATTAGTACATTTGAATATACTAAGTATGTAGGATGTAATCCAACAAGAGATAGGCAAAATATTCAAAATATATATCTATGCAATAAATGAGCACATAGCAATATGGCTTGCATGAATGATGCTTGTAGTAAAATATGCTTACATAGAATATATTATATGTGTAAAAAGTGACCATCAATATAGAATATCTAAGGCTACCACCTCCTTGGAGAGGCAATTGAGGTACAAACCCCTACCCACCTACCCACCCCGCAACGTGGTCATTGAGGCACATACCCCCCCCCCAATATGGTAGCACGGGCCTACTACCTCTCGAGCGAGGCAATCGAGGTATAAATCCCTCAATATGGTTATTGGGATACATACCCCCCAATAATGGTAGCACAAGCCTACTACCTCCCGAGCGAGGCAATCGAGGTACCAACCTCTCAATGTGGTTACCCGGGCCTACTACCTCCTGAGCGAGGCAATCGAGGTACCAACCCCTCAATGTCATAATCCGGGCCTAAAACCCTTTGAGCGAGGGTTGTTCAACTCACAACACTATAGAGAATAATAACACACACACACACACACACACACACACACACACACACACACACACACACACACACACACACACACA